>JADLZN010011079.1:0-49864 GCA_018155175.1 Sinocyclocheilus anophthalmus
GTATGTGATATGAAACTGGTGGTTGTGTGTACCCTTCTGCTAGTTTCTTTGCAGTGTTTCCCGGGCTGGGTTCAGAAACCGGGTGCTCGAATTGCAGTGTTTATTTCACTCGTCGAGAGATGTCCAGAAGGTAAGTAAGGTTTCGATTTCATACTTCCTGGATCATGCGGCCAAAACACATGCTTCTGCGGGAGCCTTTGTGATCATCAAGCCCCCGGCGCATCTCTGCAAAAAATTTCCTGGACGTCCGGGCTGGGGTTACGTTTCATGTACCCTTACCAGGACTGGTCTTTCTACCGTTTATCAGGGTCGCACGAGGGGGGGTTTTCCCTGATCACCAGGGATCCCTTGGAGGATCACCCCCCCTCACCATTGAGGGTTTTTATTGTGAGGTATGATGTTTCTTTCGAGCTGTAATCCTCCTGAGGAGTTAGATTTCCTCGTCCATGGGCTTGTCCTCGTGGTAGTATGAGACAATGTCCTTTTATCAAGTGTTACTGGAATGAGGAGGTCTGGATAGAAGGCAGTCAGTATGCTTACCCCTCTGATTTTTTTTTTACAATCACGCTGTAGGTCGAGCTCCCTCTCGTTGAGAGCTGTGTTTGTGCTCCCTCAGCCAAGGTAAAATACTGCTAGCGTTCCTGCATTGGAACATGATGTAGGCCGAGCCCCCTTCTCGACTGGGAACTAGGTGTGTTGCCCCCACAGCTAGGTAAACTATTGCTAGCTGTTCCAGTTGGGAACATGCTGCAGGTCGAGCCCCCTCTCGAATTGAGAACTGGGTGTGTTGCCCCCTCAGCTGAATAACTGCTAGCTGTTCCACCATGGGAACATGCTGTAGGTTGAGCTCCCGCTCCATTGAGAGCTGGATGTTCTCCCCCAGCTACATATTTACTGCTAGCCACTCCAGCATATTAGCCATAGACATAGCGTTTTTGGGGATGCGCTACTTCTATCTATGGGCTGCTCTTTCAGGATACCACGAGAACCCCTAGAACGGTATTCAAGTGTCGGTGCCGGTATGCTTTGACCATTTCTAAAATCACCATAGTGGAAGTGAGCACGTTATGCTTTGCACCCTCTTTCTAAAATCCCACACTTTTTAAGTGGTATTAAAGTGTGTGCACGTTATGCTTTGCCCCCTTTTCTAAAAATCCTGTATGGTAAGAGCTACACACAACAACTTCGTGCTCTTTCTGAGTGATTTAAAACCCCGGTTCCGCCTTGGGCACAACTCCACCTATGTATTCTCTGGATACCTACTTAACAGGGTGTTCCTACTAAGGGTCTGTTGAGACAGTTCCTTCACCACATGCAAAGACAAACGTGCGGTAGCCCCCGTGTGACAGGCCAAGACTAGTATGATTCTAGGCTCTTGGTAGTATTCCCTTAAAGGAATCTATTTCTGATTCCAAGCTTTGAGCTCTACCCCGGGCCCAGGAGTCTTGCCCTAACAGGTAAGTATTTTGGGGTTTGTAGACTAGGCCTTTGGCCGTAGGGAATAATATCACTGACAGCCGTTTCACTTTTCCTAAACGCCAGGGCAACTACCATAGCAAAGTATGGTTAGAGTAGAGGTGGTCTTAGTGCGGCCAGGGTTTTTCTGATCTTGCACTCACTCAGCCTGTGGCCTGGGTATACAGTTCCCTATAGGGACCCTTAGGGACGCAGTTCGAAGTTCCACGAAAGGGGACGTCTCGGGTTACTTATGTAACCATGGTTCCCCTGAGTAGGGTACGAGATACTGCGTCCTCTAGGTTTATTGCCATGCTGCGGACACAAGCTTCAGAAGAAGAAGTGAATGACGTGTTCTCCCGGCACCTATTTATACTAATAGTCGCACCGGTAGTGAAGTCATGGCTGTCGCCGGCCAACGAGTTGTTGGTGTTTTTTCAATGTATGCTTCATACACGGGTCACTACGAGGCGTTCCCCATAGCGACCCCTGAGGATGCAGTGTCTCGTTCCCTACTCATGGAACCTTGGTTACATAAGTAACCTGAGACGTTTTTGTTGGACGCGGCTTCCATAAAACCGGTGGCATATGGATTCTTCCTCAGCTTCCGCCTCACCCTCATTACAGAATACTTCGCCTACTATGAATCCAGCGGAAGTTTTGCAGCGCCAAGCGGCATTCGCTTATCAGAGTGAACTGCTAAAGAACTATCAAGAGCAGCTCAACAAACTGCAAGCAGCAAACGATCATTTAACCCATTATATTCGATCGCTTCCTTCAGCCACACCACCAACGGTAAGACTGGCGTTGCCAGACAAGTTTGATGGCTCTGCAGGACAATGTCGTGGTTTTATCTGTCAAGCCCGCATTTATTTTGAAAGCCAGAGAGATCAGTTTCAATCTGAAGCAAGTAAATTCACTTTTCTGATGTCACTATTATCTGGTAGAGCGATCGATTGGGCTACAGGGGTTTGGGAGACAGATTTACAGTTTCATTCATCATTTGAATATTCCCTACAACTACTCAGAGATGTGTTTGAATATCCAGAGGGGGGCAAGGATATTTCCACACAATTGTTACACATGTCTCAAGGCAACCGTACCGCTGCAGATTTCGCCATTGAATTTAGAACCCTTGCCGCTCAAAGTGGATGGAATGATGTTTCTCTGAAGGCTGTTTTCAAACAGAGTTTAAACCTCGAGCTTCGGACAGAACTGGCCTGCAAGGGTGAGGATTTAACTTTTTCTCAGTTTGTCACTATGGCTATCAAGATAGATAACCTGCTGAGAAACACTCCCAAGAGGAAATCTGCTCATCTGCCTCACTCAAACTTCCTCACTACAACCACCGTCCACCAAGAGCCCATGCAGATAAGCTACGCACATTTATCTGGTGAAGAGAGGACTCGACGCCGTCAACATAATCTGTGTTTTTACTGCGGTGAAACAGGCCACCGCAACGTCGAGTGCCCACACAAAGCCCCGGGATCCACCACTACTACCAGCCGGGTAAGTGTTGACCAATTCTCTCTAAGTTCAAAAACATTTTTGATTCCTGTTCGGCTGACTACTAAGAATGGTCCCATTACTTTGACAGCGTTGATTGACTCCGGGGCTGCTCTGAACCTGATCAACAAGGATATTGTAAAGAGATACAGTCTACCTACATTACAATGTGTACCCACCATTTGCATCAGCGACGTCAACAATAAACCTATTGAGGGAGGTATCACCAGACAAACTGCACCTGCCCAGCTACAGATTGGTCTGTTCCATAGCGAAAACATCTCACTCTACATCATCATCCTTGGACATCCATGGTTATCTGTTCACGATCCTGTACTCTCATGGTATCATGGAGAACTGACTCACTGGTCCAAATTCTGCCTCACCCATTACATGAACATCAACATGCCAAGTCCATGTCTCGCCACGAGGGTTGAGAGTCCGGTCTCTGACTCCAGTCCCAAAATTCCTACTTGCTATCACGAATACTTAGAGGTGTTCAGCAAGTCCAAAGCTACACAGTTACCACCTCACCGCCCCTGGGATTGCACCATCGACCTTCTGCCCAATGCCATGCCACCTAAGAGTAAAGTCTACCCACTATCACGCCAAGAATCTCAAGCCATGGAGGACTACATTGAAGAGGCTTTTAACTATGGTTTAATTCGACCTTCCACTCCCCAAGCAGCAGAAGGTTTCTTCTTCTGTTTTTTTTTTTTTTTGTTGAAGAAGAGGTACAGGAGGCCTACAACCATGCATTGATATTCGTGGACTTAACAACGGACAGTGACATTCCCTATCCGCTCCTCTAGTTCCTGCTGCACTGGAGCAACTTCGTGAGGCAAAAACTATACACCAAGATAGACTTGAAAAAGTGCTATAAATATCATCAGATCAAGGAAGGGAGGGGGGGGGGGGGGGGGCCGATGAGGGAAAGACTGCATTCTCACCACCAGAGGCACTGCAACGCGGTGATGCCGTTTGGGCTAGAACACGACCAGCTGTGTTCCAATCATTCATTAACGAGATCTTCAGGGACATCTTGAACCAGTATGTTATTGCCTACATTGACGATATTCTGATTTACTCCAAGTCTGAAGCTGAACACATCAAACATGTCCAGGACATCCTCTCTCGTCTCCTTAAGCACCAACTCTATGTAAAAGCGGAAAAATGTGAGTTCCATGTCCAGAACACTACGTTCTTGGGGTATCACATCAGTCATCAAGGAGTCGAGATGGACACTTCCAAGATCCAGGCAGTCACGGAATGGTCCCAACCATCCACAATCAAGGAACTTCAAAGATTTCTAGGCTTTGCCAACTTCTACAGGCGTTTCATCAGAAACTACAGCACGATCGCCTCCCCGTTGACGTCTCTTCTGAAGGGGAGGCCATCCAAGTTAAAGTGGACAAGCGAAGCCACCACTGCTTTCACAAAACTCAAGACAAGTTTCACTTCAGCACCTATCCTGAAACATCCTGACCCTAACCTCCCATTTGTAGTGGAGGTGGATGCATCAGACTGTGGAATTGGGGCAGTACTGTCACAGCGTCATGGTCAACCAGCTAAATTGTACCCATGTGCATTCTTTTCAAGAAAACTCACTTCAGCCGAAGGAAACTATGATGTTGGTAATAAGGAGTTACTGTCCATGAAAGCTGCGATAGAGGAATGGAGACACTGGTTGGAGGGAGCCGTTCACCCGTTCCAGGTTATCACCGATCACAAGAATCTTGAGTATGTGAAAAGTGCCAAGAGACTAAACCCACGTCAGGCCAGATGGTCACTGTTTTTTTCAAGGTTTCAATTTACTGTCACCTATCGCCCAGGAAGTAAGAATTGCAAGGCAGACGCCCTCTCCAGGTGTCATGATCCTCCTCTCCAAGATCATTCTCCGGAATCCATTCTTCCATCCTCTGTAATTATTGCTCCTGTAAACTGGGACATCATGGAGGAGATCCAAAGAGCCACACAGCAAGATCCTCAGCCCGCTTTGTGCCCCCCGAACAAACAATATGTTCCCCAGGATCTACGACAACGGGTCATGCAATGGGTTCATACTTCTGTCAACTCGGGTCATCCAGGTATCTCACGCACCCTCAAGTTAATCCACAATGCTTTCTGGTGGCCAACCATGAACAGAGATGTAACTGATTACGTGAAAGCTTGCCAAGTTTGCGCGCAATCTAAGACCCCCAAGGAACTGCCATCCGGTCTTCTGCAGCCGCTACCTATCCCGCAACGTCCATGGTCTCACCTGTCAATCGACTTTGTTACCGATCTCCCACCATCCCAAGATTTCACAACAATTCTAGTCATCATCGACAGATTCTCTAAGTCTTGCCGCCTCATTCCCCTCAAAGGTCTGCCAAAAGCCATGGAAACGGCTCAAGCTCTATTTCACCAGGTGTTTCGAATTTATGGCTTACCCGAAGACATCGTCTCGGATCGAGGGACTCAATTCACTTCTCAGGTGTGGAAATCTTTCTGCCGACAATTGGACATCAATGTGAGTCAGACGTCAGGCTATCACCCTCAGTCAAACGGTCAAGTCGAGAGACTCAATCAGGAGATTGGTAGATATCTGAGAACCTACTGCAGCCGGGAACAGAATCGGTGGGCAGAATTCTTGCCATGGGCGGAATATGCCCAAAACTCTTTAACCCATGCCTCTACAGGACTCACCCCATTCCAATGTGTATTAGGATATCAACCTCCATTGTTCCCGTGGTCTGGCGAACCTTCCTCCGTTCCTGCGGTAGATGACTGGATACGTCGTTGCGAGAGGGTGTGGGATAGCACTCATGTTCATCTTCAAAGAGCTGTACGAGTTCAAGAACTCCAGGCAAACCGAAGACGGCGCCCACATCCTCCCTACCAACCGGGACTGAGGGTCTGGCTTTCTACGAGGGACATCAAGCTACGTCTGCCGAGCAGGAAGCTCAGCCCAAGGTATGTTGGTCCATTCAAAATCTTAAGACAGATAAATGAGGTTACATATCAGCTTGAGCTTCCTGCTAACTACCGCATCTCTCCATCATTTCATGTCTCACTCCTCAAACCGGTCCACCCGAATGCTGACCCCAACGCTGAGTCCCAAGAGCCACCGCCTCCGCTGGACATTGACGGATCGCCAGCTTATAAGGTGAACATGCTGCTGGACTCGAGGCGTAGAGGGGGTCGGCTTCAATACCTGGTGGACTGGGAGAGATACGGACCTGAGGAGAGATCATGGATACCTGCTTCCGATATACTGGACCCCTCACTCATAGAGGAATTTCATCGAGCCAGGCCCGACCGTCCAGCACCACGACCACGGGGACGCCCACGCAGAGCGCCAGGAGTCGCTCCTAGAGGGGGGGGGGTTGGGGGGGGGGGGTTCTGTAAACAAAAGCCAGAAGAGGAAAAGCACTGGCCCGGAGTATGACTCTGTCTCGTGCACTCACTCGGCTTTATCGAACCCACTCCTGTTTAGTGGCTATATTAAACCTGGACACACATGAAGTCCTGTCTGCTTGCGAACAGGTCTTGCCAGTTTACCCTGAGTTTGGTTTTGTTGGACTGCTTCAATAAACGTCCGCATATGGATTCTTCCTCGGCTTCCGCCTCACCCTCATTACACTGGTTGGTTAGGTGTTAAATTGAGCCAGGAGTCTTTCTGTTTTGAGTTTCCATGTTCTCCCTGTGTCAGCTCCTGGTATTTTCCCTGGTATGTTTCCACCACCAGCCAAAGACATGCAGATTAGGTGAATTGGAGTCACTAAATTGACTTTAGGTGTGAATATGTGAGTATTAGATTGATGGATAGAATACATACGATTGGACTATTACTCCTGACCGGAGAAGCCAGGAGTAGTACTTCAATGTCAGATCCGGATGAGTCTATATAGAACTCCTCCCTAATTGCCACAAAATTTAAAAATATATTTATTATTGCCATATTTTAAACAACGTATTTTAACAAATTAGAAAAAAAAAAAAAAAAAACAAAAACTCCAGACTTCAGCAAAGAAAATTTGTTTGAAAATGTTTTATTACACTTCTAATCATTGAACCTAGCCCGAAGGTCATATGGAGGGGGGGTTTTTTGTTTACTTACACTGGGGATTGTGGTTGGTGTGGGGCGGGCCTGTCCTCTGCTTCTGTTTGTATGGCTGCCGCTTCCTGTGGGCGCGCTTGCAGTGGTGTGGGCTGTATGGCTGCCGCTTCCTGTGGGCGCGCTTGCAGTGGTGTGGGCTGTATGGCTGCCGCTTCCTGTGGGCGCGCTTGCAGTGGTGTGGGCTGTATGGCTGGCGCTTCCTGTGGGCGCGCTTGCAGTGGTTTGGGCTGTATGGCTGCCGCTTCCTGTGGGAGCGCTTGCGGTGGTGTGGGCTGTATGGCCGCCGCTTCCTGTGGGAGTGCTTGCAGTGGTGTGGGCTGTATGGCTGGCGCTTCCTGTGGGCGCGCTTGCAGTGGTTTGGGCTGTATGGCTGCCGCTTCCTGTGGGAGCGCTTGCGGTGGTGTGGGCTGTATGGCTGCCGCTTCATGTGGGCGCGCTTGCAGTGGTGTGGGCTGTATGGCTGCCGCTTCCTGTGGGCGCGCTTGCAGTGGTGTGGGCTGTATGGCTGCCGCTTCCTGTGGGCGCGCTTGCAGTGGTGTGGACTGTATGGCTGGCGCTTCCTGTGGGCGCGCTTGCAGTGGTGTGGGCTGTATGGCTGCCGCTTCATGTGGGCGCGCTTGCAGTGGTGTGGGCAGTATGGCTGCCGCTTCCTGTGGGCGCGCTTGCAGTGGTGTGGGCTGTATGGCTGCCGCTTCCTGTGGGCGCACTTGCAGTGGTGTGGTCAACCTAGCACATGGTTTTTTTTCTTTAAAGGAAATTAAACTTACTGGGAAAATCATACAGACATAATTTAATAATAATAACTAGACAAACTTTATCTTGGCTTGACAAAGCCTGGCATTAAAAAAAGATGAAAAACCTTAAAATATGTATGGTTTGACAGATAAATAAACATACAGCTCAATTTCATTCTCCCTTTCAACCTATAGTGGAAATATGTGGAGTGGCATCTCAGCCAGAGAATATGAATGAAGAACTATGTAAAATTGTGTATGTTTTACAGAGGTAAAATCAGAGCCAAAATGTGAAGACTTGCTCTGTGTTGACAGAGGTGAGATTAAAAGGTGAAGGACTTTTAGTATATTTTTGTGGTTCAATGAAGATGCTAAATTTGCTGTGTTTGTCACACAGGTTTCATCCCATGATGCAGATTTAACAAGCAAAGGCCTATGGGCAGTACAACCATGCTTTGAATATTTTAGTATTGTACTGAATAATTTACTCACCTTCAGACGAATATAAAGGGCAGATCTCCCCAATGCATTGCTTGAGTGAATCTGATTGGGACTAAAGCTTTCCAACTGCAAAGGAATTATCTGTCTTTGGCTATTTACTTTACATAGCTCAAAATCTTCTGGCAGATCAGGGAAATTAACTCTTAGTTACATTCTTACAATGCAAAATGAAACTTCCTAAGCATGTACTTGTTACATATTTATTAGGTCCGGAACTTCCCTGCTTATTGAAGAGTTAAGTTTATCTTCATTACAGTAGTTAACATATCAGATCATACAACCTATGTATTAAACATAAAAAGTGGTCATTCTGGTGTCTGAATAAAGATTGCTCCAAGCAAGATGATGCAGGTAAACCATGAATTTCAATACAATATAATAATATAGTCATAGGCTTATATTGTAATAAAAATTGTATATCCGATCTGAATGAATTTATGCTAATAACATGTATATGTAACATAATATATGTACGTTTAATATTTTCTGTATAATGCATAATTACGTACATAAAAAATATATATTTTGTTAGGTCAGTCACGTGTGTCGACAAAAATCTGATATATGGTCGTATGTAAAACACATTTGTTCATTTATGGCCATGCATGTATAAGATTTCTGTAGTGTGCAGTAGATACACTCATCTCAACGATGTCTATATATTGCTTATCCTATATTCTGTATGAATGATACAATGCAAACTAATATTGATTTTAGTTCATTATTTGACCTCTGTCGGTTGGGCAGCACCAATATGGCCGCTACAGCAATTATATAGCCTACACGGTATAGTGTATAATTGGTTTTACCCAAAGTTAAACATTTCTTGCAAAAGTTCTGCATTATGGATTATGAAAATATGCAAGGATATCGTACAAGCATATTTTACTTGTTTTGTTGTTGTTGTCTCTGTGCAATGGACATTGCATAACTACTTGTTTATTAATAATAATTAACATTGTTGAACATACAATTAATTTAGAAGTTGTGTAATGCAATAGTCTGAATTTATTATAACTGGCTAAAATATTTTACAATATTTCAAAATATTCAAATACGTATCCAACCTTAAATAGGCCTATACCTTTCCAGTAGAGCTGTCTGATCCTCTTCTGGGGGGTCTTCATTAAGAAGTCGATGAAACTGAGCATTCATTCGGTCTCTTATTTCATGGATTCTTCTTCTGAATCGGTTTTCATCCACCATACTTATAAAATATGATTAATACATAATTAACACAATACTTAATTTATAATACTTAAATTAAAACGGATTCTCACCGTCTCTCGTGCCTTAATCAAAAGTGCGCTAAAACTGCGCGGGAAGCGGGATGCTTACGGCCCTCCTACTTAAAGGAACAGTCTGACTCATAGACTCATTGTGTTCGTAGTAATAATATATATATTCATAATATTATATATTATGATAAACATATTCAAAGGCCTTCGAAAGGCAACATACATCTGATTAAGCTATATAATATCCATTAGAACTCAAATATTTGAAATGTGCAATGCCAAAATAATAACGTTATAAAAAAATAATGTTATATTTCCGTTAAGAAAACTTTTCTGCCTAACCAAAAAATAAAATAAAAAAATAACGTTTTGGGAACAAAAAAATGCATTCCCGGAACCAAAAATGAACGTTCAGGGAACGTTTAGGCAACCAAAAATTGTTAGCTGGGGAGATGTTGTCATCCGTCGCTTAGTCAGTTGCTATGTGAAGAGGATGACCTCATACAGGAGTACAAAATAAGTGTCAAGAACAGTTACTGTTCTGGGCTGCGTTTCTCAAAAGCATAGTGAGTTGATGGAGACCATTATTGCTTGCAATATGGCTAAAACCTGTGCGATTCTTCTTGGACTCACTCACACAATAGCTAAAACTTTGAGACTGTTTATTTTTTCAGCTCTCGTTCTCAAATCCTGTGCCACAATTATATATGCGCCATACCTGTCTTCACATCTACTGTTAAACATTTTTTAAGTTAAAAGTTGTGAAATCCAGACTTTGGAGGAAATCATACACTGTAAAAAGTAATCACTGAATCTACTTAAGAAAAGCGAGTAAACATAACTGATTTTTACAAATTTGTTGAATTTACTTAATTACACTGTGTTATGTGAACTTTCAGGTGGATGCAATAGTTAAACTAAACAACTTTAGTAAACAGTACTTAAGAGCATCTAGTTTGTTGGATTAAATCCCACTATGTGCCCTAATAACTCTAGACCAGTAGGTGGTGGAAGTGCACCAATAGGTGGCGGAAGGTTGGTTTAAACAAAGCATCACCAGAAGAAGACAACGAACTGAACTTCAGAGTCAGATCGTGTTTGAAATGTGTCCGCAAGGTTAGGTAAGTTTTTGGTGATCTACTTATAAACTATATTGTCACAGTGTGTGCTATCGTTTTTGAGGAAAAGAAAAGGCAGATTTTATTCGTTTTTAACTGATGAGCATTACTGTAACCGTCAGTTACTAGCCAGTGGCTTACAAGCTAGATTACAAGCATCGATCTTCCTCTTTACTGCTAGTTATAACATGAAATTAACGTGAGTAAGCATCATAAAGTATGTTGAGCGATACAGTACACCTTAATGAAATTTATCATGTCTTATGTAATCCGTTTTTCAGCATTTAATGTTTGAACAAATGTCATGAAAACAAGTTATCATCACAACCACTGTTTAAATGTTTATATTTCAGAAAATGATTTGGAGTAGAAACTTCATTTAAAATAGTTTTTAAATGTGCGTCAATGCCCAGCACTAATTATAACCATTTTCTTGTCATATTCTATGTGCTCTTTTTTTGGGGACTTAAACTCATGCAGTGGAAGTGGAAGTTCTACTTGTTTATTGAGTGAAAAGAGAGCTCAACTGCTGAAAAACTTATTAAAATATGGAAGCTATGGAATATGAAAATTCTCCAATTCCATGTTTCCACATAGTATATGCTTATTCACATAGGTGTGCTTAATGAAAAATCATACTTTGCAGTTTTGTGAAACCCTGCACCGAATAAGTAGATATTCATTATATGTTATGCTGAATGCTTGTGATTTGAGTGATATTAAATATGAGTTTTTTAAATAATTGTACAGACATCTGACATCAATGGGCGATAAACAGCAGTTCTCCACGGCCTTCAACTATTCCATGAAAAAGGACCTTACTGATTTTACAAGACATTTTTTGTAAGTAATTTTGTCTGTTATATTCTGGTTATTTAGTGTAATGCAGACAATTCTTGAGACCTGGCAAGAAACAAATCAGAACAGAGAAAAAATATAAGATAGAAAGGAATAAAGAAAGTGAAAAAAAAAAACTTCTAAGGAAAAAAGAAAAGGGAATGTATAATAAAAGAACAAAGTTGGAAAGAAGAGAAAAAAATACTTAAAAAGGGTTAGTTCACTCAAAAATTAAATTTCTGTCATTAATTACTCAACCTCATATCATTCCAAACACAATTTAAGATATTCTGATGAATCCCAAGGCTTTCTGATAGACAGCAACCCCACCAACTACCATGTTCAAGACCCAGAAAGAAAGAAAGGACATTGTTCACGAGAGTACCACGACGCATGCGTGTGATGCTGCTGACGCAGGAGCCGGCATTCTGACGTAGAACACGCATGCACTGTGCCTTGTTTACAAGCATTCTCAGATTTCATCAAAAATACAGTAATTTGTGCTCCGGGGGGAAAAAAAAAGATAGATGAAGAAGGGTCTACTGGTTTTGGAACGACATGAGGGTGAGTAATTTGACAGAATTTTCATTTTTGGTTGAACCCTTTTTAAATAAGAGTAAGACAAATAATGTGAAGAAAGAAATTAGAAATTAGGTAACAAGGAGTCTGACCATTTAGATGAAGGAAGAGTAAAGGAAACAACACAAAGAGGAAAGAAGTCAGAAAGGAAGGACAGAAAAGAATAAAGGTAAGTAAGTGAAAGAAATATAAAAATCAAAAAGGAGGTTTGAAAGAAATAAACAAATCAGATAAGCAAGAGAACAAAAACAAAAAGTCTAATATATGAGTGATAGAGACGTAAAAACCACTCGTTTAAGACATGGCCTATGAGGTGCTCTCTTGATCATGGTTTTGTGGTCAGTATTTAGAAATCACACAAAAGAGAATATAAATCTCAGTATTGAACCAAAATGCTGTTGTTGTTGTTTTTTTACACTTTTCAAATGTTAAAGCAGCAGTTTCAGAATAGATTATTGTATAGCTGGCATACTGTTCAGTTTGTTTTGTCTTTTTGTACAACAGATTGAATGTCTTTTTTTTTTTATCTGGGATCCACTGCTGTGCTCCGTTTGAAAAGGCCTTTATTTCTAAACATAATACACAGATATTAATTTTGTTTGCTAATGTTTAACCTGAATATGTACTCTTCAGATGTAATTACTTATTTTTGTCATATTGTGCTGCTGTTTCTAGGACTATGATGAAGAAGAGATGTCAGTCGGCCTGTTGACCGTGATCCCTGATATGCCTGCTGAGGACTCTAGAGCCATACCTAACCCACTGCATTTAATGCCATGTCTACTGCAATAATTTTGGAAGGTACAATTGTATTGGATGATCTGGAAAATCCTCCCCAAGATATGCCTGCTCTTTGGACTTGAATTTATGCTATGAAATGATAGTATCCTCCAGTACTGAAGGACACCTTTGATTTCATTCAATGGCTGAACCTAGAATGCAATCTCTGAAAAATCTTCTGATGTTGAAAGATGTCATTGTGGCGTGATGGAGCAATTTTCAGTGTAATTGTTCATGATTGACCATTATTGATTTAGAAAAAGGTAATTCTAGAAAATGGTAAATCTAGATTTACAAGGTGTCATAAAAGGGATGTTGATGTATTTTTTTTTTTCTATTTATTTCCTGAGTGCAGTATGCGCAATTTTTCTTACAGTGTTAAATTGTTGATTTGATAGCATGCCTAAAAAATAATGACTTGAAGTAACATTGATTTAAACAAATAAATGCCCTATTGTTATGCTAACAATCTGTTTTCTGTCTTTGTATTAACAACCTTAATTTTTGAGTACAGCTTACTTTAAATTTAAGGCAATCAGTTTCCACACATTTCTCTAGTAATGTGAACAAAGCAGACTTTTTAAGAGAACTGTTTTGTTTGAGTTCTGTGCTCTAAGCTTAACTTACATCTCTAAGTTGGCTGAACTTGTCAAATTGAGTTAGCAACACTCAAGTTTTCTGGTAACCTCTACATATACACAAGTTACCTGTACAAAGTTACAGTAAGTTTTATTAACTCAAAAATGATAAACTAATTTGCTTGAGAAATTTGAGGCAATCAGCTTCCACAGGTTTTCCAAGTAAGTTCAAATAATGAATTGTACAGTGTATATATATATATAATATTAGTTTATTACAATATTATAGTATTATATTATATACAGTGGGTACGGAAAGTATACAGACCCCCTTAAATTTTTCACTCTGTTATATTGCACCCATTGCTAAACTCATTTAAGTTAATTTTTTTCCTCATTAAGGTACACACATCACCCCATATTGACATAAAAACACAGAATTATTGACATTTTTGCAGATTTATTAAAAAAGAAAAACGGAAATATCACATGGTCCTAAGTATTCAGACCATTTGCAGTGACAATCATATATTTAACTCAGGTGCTGTCCATTTTTTCTGATCATTCTTGAGATGGTTCTACACATTCATTTGAGTCCAGCTGTGTTTGATTATACTTATTGGACTTGATTAGGAAAGCCACACAACTCTCTATATAAGACCTTACAGCTCACCGTGCATGTCAGAGCAAATGAGAATCAAATGAGGTCAAAGGAACTGCCTGAAGAGCAGAGACAGAATTGTGGCAAGGCAGAGATCTGGCCAAGGTTACAAAAAAAAATTTCTGCTGCACTTAAGGTTACCAAGAGCACAGTGGCCTTCATTTCTTAAATGGAAGACGTTTGGGACGATCAGAACCCTTCCTAGAGCTGGCAGTCCGGCCAAACTGAGCTATCGGGGGAGAAGATCGGAAGAAGAGCCTTGAGAGAGGTAAAGAAGAACCCAAAGATCACTGTGCTGAGCTCCAGAGATGCAGTCGGGAGATGGGAGAAAGTTCGAGAAAGTTGAAAGTCAACCATCACTGCAGCCCTCCACAAGTCAGGGCTTTATGGCAGAGTGGCCAGACGGAAGCCTTCCTCAGTGCAAGACACATGAAAGCCCGCATTGGAGTTTGCTAAAAAACACCTGAAGACTCCAAGATGGTGAGAAATAAGATTCTCTGGTCGGATGAGACCAAGATAGAACTTTTTGGCCTAATTCTAAGCGGTATGTGTGGAGAAAAAAAGGGCACTGCTCATCACCTGTCCAATACAGTCCAACAGTGAAGCATGGTGGTGGCAGCATCATGCTGTGGGGTGTTTTTCAGCTGCAGTACAGGACGACTGGTTGCAACGAGGGAAAGATGAATGCGGCCAAGCACAGGGATATCCTGGACGAAAACCTTCTCCAGAGTGCTCAGGACCTCAGACTGGGCCGAAGGTTTACCTTCCAACAAGACAATGACCCTAAGCACACAGCTAAAATAATGAAGGAGTGGCTTCACAACAACTCTGTGACTGAATGGCCCAGCCAGAGCCCTGACTAAAACCCAATTGACCATCTCTGGAGAGACCTAAAAATGGCTGTCCACCAACGTTTACCATCCACCCTGACAGAACTGGAGAGGATCTGCAAGGAGGAATGGCAGAGGATTCCCCAAATCCAGGTGTGAAAAACTGGTTGCATCTTTCCCAAAAAGACTCATAAAGTGTATTAGATCAAAAGGGTGCTTCTAAAAAATACTGAGCAAAGGGTCTGAATACTTAGAACCATGTGATATTTCAGTTTTTCTTTTTTAATAAATCTGCAAAAATGTCAATATGGGGTGCTGTGTGTACATTAATGAGGAAAAAAAATAACTTAAATGATTTTAGCAAATGGCTGCAATATAACAAAGAGTGAAAAATTTAAGGGGATCTGAATACTTTCCGTACCCACTGTATATATTTTTAAAAACGGACAGACGAGTAGGCTACTGCTCTAAATGGCTACAGGTAATTTATTTAATCAATAATTACTTTTTAAGATACTTTAAAAATACATGTGGTTATATACACTAAATAGCCTACTTTTGGTCCAAATAGTTTTGGTCCTTAAGCCCCTGCCCAAGCACTGTGCGCACTGCGCAGTAAACACAATATCACACTCGCTTACCTGACAGTCTCTTTTCTAGACTGTTTTACAACGATATATTTAATAGGCTAATAATCATCATCATCATCATTTAAAAGAATATTATTACAATAAGTATAATTGTTATTATTACATTACCTACATAAAACAGCGTCATTTTTTTTTTCTTCTTTTTTTTCAAACATTGTAGTCTTGTGGTGCACTTTACTGGAAAAATTTGTTTAGTGCCATACATGGTCCACACGCAAATAGTAAGGTAAACTGGCATACACACCAAAGCATGTGAGCCAGGGGCTTAGCCATCATTTCAGAAGTGAGGGGACGAAAGGTAAATGTAATTATATATAAATATTACATATAACACGTATAATATAACATTACAATATACAATTTCTGTAATAACATGAGTTTTTGAACAGTAAAATCTTTAATGTTTTTTTTAAAGAAGTATCTTCTGCTCACCAAGCCTGCATTTATTTGATCCAAAATACAGCAGAAGTAATGTTGTGAAATATTTTTACTATGCAAGACAACTGTTTTATGTGAATCTCTGTTAAACTGTAATGTATTTCTGTGATGCGCAGCTGTATTTTCAGCATCATTACTCCAGTCTTCAGTGTCACAGCATGATCCTTCAGAAATCATTCTAATATGATTTGCTGCTCAAGAAACCTATTTTAATTATTATTATAATCAATATTTAAAACAGTTTAGTGCATTTTTTCAGGATTCTTTGATTAAAAAAGAAAGTTCAAAATAACAACATTTATTTGAAATATATATTTTTAACAATATACACTATAGCTACCATTCAAAATCTTAAGATTCGGTATAATTTATTTTATATTATTTTTTATTTTTATTTTTTTTTGGAAAATAAATTATAGAAAATAATACTTTTATTTAGCAAGGATGCTTTAAATCAAAAGTGATGATAAAGAGACTTATAATGGAGGCCAGATGGAAGTGTAGTCCGAGATCTATGCCGTAATCTATTTGCTGTAAAGTTGCTTCGCAACGATTTGTATTGTGAAAAGCGCTATCCAAATAAACTTGAATTGAATTGAATTAAGTGTTGTGTTGGCTGAATAGAAGTCAAATGTTTTTCATTACCCTAATTAAGAAATGTATCATGTTGGATTAGAGATCATTTAATTATGTGAAAAAGTATTAACTATGAAATACTGTGAACGTGCTACGATTGGTCAGCGAAGAGTGGCTGTTATCTGATTGGCTTGAATAGACGGTGGGTGGAGTCCACGTATTTGTGGATTGGTGTGTCTCGACGCTAGAAATGTTTCAAAATCCACAAATGCACAGCGAGTGATTCACAAATGAATGCCAGGCAAAGTTGTGTTTGTGACTTAAAAATATATTTGTGAATATGTTTTTATTTGCAAATTGCATTTTATTTATTTGTGAATTTATTTCAAGTTTGTGAAACGCTAAGATTTATTTGTGGATCTCATTGATCAGGGTATCTTCCGTCCAATCAATTTTTGTTTAAATATTGAAATCTGAAAAATGAAAAAAAAACGGCACATTTTTCTTTTTTCATTTGTTTAAACAAAACGAAAAATCAAGAATTTGGCTTAATTTTTCGTTTTTACGTTTAGGGATAGAAAACGAATAAGCAACTTGAATTTTTGATCTCTACTTGTGGGTGGGAATGAAACACCCCTCTCCGCTGATTGGTCAAACAGGCATTGCAACATAATAATAGTCCTAAAAAAAATCTAAAAAACATAATAATAGTCCTCCGCTTCTATTGATTCTTAACATGTTTATTTCTACTACATTTTATCTCTTCATCAAACAGCCAGATTAATGAATGGCTTGACACAAACCATACTGAAGCAGAGCCTTTTGGCCCTAGGCATGCCCGTTTTATTATAGTTATCCACCCATTAAAATATGTGTGGCAAAGCTGCGTGATGCACTGCAGCGTGGGAAGAATGTATTGTAGACAAGTGCAGACCACTATTAATTTATGTGAACACATGTAGTTTTAGACAATAAACTGAGTTTATTTAATTAATATGGAGTATTGGCCAGCTAACTGATGGCATACACAATTGTTATTTTCTCTGCCAACTAAACCAAAGTCACAGAACCGTTGTGTGACTGCCTCGCAGCAGGCGCATATAGTGGTGTATCATTCCTGAATGAATCAGAGTCTTTGAAAAACCCATTATAGACAACAATGCAATTACTAATTATTATAGACAGTTGGTTGATTTTATTCCTAAATGAATGAATTAAGCATTTTGAACAAATTGATTGAATAAAAGGATCCTTTATTAACACAAAGACTTACAGCCACCTAGTGGCGATATTACTATCATAATTCAAGTATTATTTAATTTTATTCATATTCCTATTAAAAATGTTGTATAAAACATTAATCTAATTTCATTATACATTTGTAATTGCTGTGTAAATGCACATACAGCCATCTTATCAGCATTAAACTGTAAATACATTTAAAAGCATCTTCAGACGCAGGTTCTATATCTCTGAATACTGATTTAATTGGTAACAGCCTATTGTCATATTGTTCTAATTTATTTAATGTAAGAATTTAACTTTAAAAATGACATAAAAAAGGTAAAAAAAATAAATTAAACAAATAAATAAATAAAAAACTGAAAATCAATGGCCCCTTATGGGAAGGTTAATTTCTGACACTGATGACACTGGCTTATTGTTCAAAGTGCTATTTCAGGGTTTGGATATGTTCTTAACTCAAACGAGTTCACCTTCAAATAATGACGTCAAATTCACATTTTTTTTTTTTCACTAAAGTCAATCACGACACAAGCAATGTGAGGAACAAATAGTCCCATTCCCAGTGGGTAATAACAGATATGTCCTAAATTTGTATAAAGTGGCTCTATGAAACAACTCAAAATAGAAAAATAAGTGATTGCTGTGAAGGTACATTACACCACAGTCCATTATTTTCCATATCTTTAATATTCGTTAAGTTCCATCCTTTGTCCTAAAATCAGCGTATTTTCTAAAACAAAAGTTATACTGTATGTTCACATAATTGATAGTGCAATACATTCTCCCCACGCTGCTTGCATCCTGCAGCGTTGCCACACATATTTTAATGTGGATAACTATATAAAAACAGGCAGCCTAGGGCCACCAGGCTTTGCCTCGGTACGGTTTGTGTCAAGCCATCCATTAATCTGGTTGTTTGATGAAGAGAGAGAGATAAAATGTAGTAGAAATAAACATTTTAAGAATCAATAGAAGCGGAGGACTATTATTAAGTTTTTTTTTAGGATTATTATTATGTTGTAATGTTTGGTTGACCAGTTAGCAGAGAGGGGCGTTTCATTCCCACCCGCATGTAGAGATCGAATATTCAAGTTGTTTATTTCGTTTTCTATCCCTGAATGTAAAACGAAAAATTAAGCCGGATTCTTGTTTTTTCGTTTTGTTTGAATAATTGAAAACGAAATATGTGCCCGTTTTTCATTATTCAGATTTCAATATTAAAACAAAAATTGATTGGACGGAAGATACCCTGATTCTCATTCTATTTATTCGTCAATATGTTTAATTTTGTTAATCTCTTTACATTTATTTGTGAATCATTATTTATTTATTTGGAATAAAGCAACAATTCTATCCCCATAAAGAAGTGCCTCTGAACTGATAAGAAATATTTATGTACAAAGAATCTGTGTATCATTCGATCATTCGTTTTTTTATTTAATATTGAAAGTAGAAAAATTAGAAAACAGCTCCTTTTTCGTTTTTTCGTTTTTTTCCTAAAAACGAAAAACGAGAAATCAGCTTAAATTTTCGTTTTTCGTTCTTGGGTGGGAAAAATTAATAAACAGCTTGAATATTTGATTTCTACATGTGGGCGTGAATTAAACGCCCCTTTCTGTTATCCGAAGATCAAACCGTGCCATCATCAATTCTTCCGCAGTATCACGCAGCAGAATAAAAGTCCACTGCTGCTGCAGTTGTATTGATTCTTAACACATTTATTGCAACTACATTTCATATTTTTCTCATCAAGCAAACAGGATAATGAATAGCTCGACACAACTCATACCGGGGCAGTGTCTAGACAGGTCTTTCTTCTGTGTAGACCAGCGGTTCTTAAAGTGATAGGGGGTCCGAGAAATGATTTGCTATAGCCTAAAGTATTTTCAGACTGTAAAGTCGTTTTTTCATCATGCTACATAGGCCTACTGTGATTTATTCCAAAGTGATTTATATGATGCATTTAATGTAAAATAATCTAAATGAAGCCTTTTAATAGATGAGTATTCCCTGTGGTTCTTGTTTGTGGCATGCGCCGGAAAGATGCTTAAGGAGACCGAGACGCGCTAAAGCAGAGCCATTCTGTTGTTCTCTTTATTTTTCAAAAGCATGACATTTTGTAGTTATTTTGAAAGTAACGTTACAATTAAAATATACATTTTACCATACGACTATAAATGGCAAGTACCCCTGCGCAAGAGACGCTCCAAACGACGTCTTTTGTACGTCGTTTTTGAACGTCCAATTTTGGTTCCCTGAAGGTGCAGACTGTGACGCCAGATGACGTCTTTTTTCCAACGTCTACCGAACGTCCAGTATTGACGTCTACAGGACCTCTGTATAAGGGCTAATTGTAGGCCAAATGTGGTGGTTGTGGACGTCTTTTCTACGTCAAACTTAAACTAATTTTAGACAATTTTATACTGCTTATAGGCTCTGTACATAACTGTAGTCCCATTTCAGAAGGTGGCATATGTTCAAGTTCATTTTCCTATAGCTTCTTTTGATGGTCTCCGCAGCAGATGATAAATGGAAAAGCATACAAAGGTGTAATACATTTCCAATTCAATCCTGCTGCTGAGCCAAACGAAGCTACAAACTGAAACAGGTCCTTCACCTTCTTGAAACATGGGACTACAGTTATAAACAGAGGTTTAAAAATAAATCACAACTCAACCACCACTCACTTATTTCCATCTTTATTGTTTTTAACTGGCACAAATGTCACTAAGCTTTGACTAGTTAAATTTACTGCCAATTACCATTAAAATCTAGGAACATGAATTTAATGGCTTGCATACATCACTTCAATGTTGTGCATCGTAACCTAAAAACATTCTAAAATCAACACTGGTGGTAAAATACAAAAAAAAACTAAAATAAATAAAGTTACACAGCCCACCTTGCGTCGGTCTGTACCACAACAACAAATGTACAACAATAAAAATTAAAGTGCTTAAACTGAACCATAAGCAACTATACTAAAAACAGGAAAGACAATGTACAAAAGATTCTCCACAATGGATAATCAGTCCCGAGTGACTGCTGCGTGTCCTCCACCTCCACTTCTTTGCGGTGCATGCTTCAGATGCTCTGAAGCGGTCATCCTTATGAAATCCTCTGTGGCTGTGTCATCAAATTTCATGACTGCATCTGCACAAGTAGAAAAAGACAAATTATTAGAAATATGCAAAGGCAATCTGCAGTCATACACAAAGTCCCCATATTTGTAAGCAAAAATATGTTTACTATGCATCCACTACCAATACTGGATTAATACAAAACCACCTCACCAAATGTTAAAATTGCCATGGTAGACAGTTAGCAGTGAATTTTAAATGTCAACTGGGAAGGAAATGTTTTGTCCAATCAAGTCATTATTCACAGACTGGCAGGAGCTAATTCTCTTTCCTTGGTCAACATTAAATATGGGCTTACCTTTTATTGCTCTATAAAGCTGTGTCTTCTCCAAAGATTTCTTGCCCTTTTTCCCCTTCCCCTTCATATTAAATTGCGCCATCAGGGCATTAGTGAAGAGCCTAAAAGAAAAATAAATTACATTTATAAATCCAACGTAAATGATATAAGTAGGAATAACATTACGCATCTCATAAACTCTTTATACTACGTCCCCTCCTTTTAACCCTCTACAACAAATCTCATTGTCAAGAACAGCTGGTCTATAAACTCACAATGCATTTTGTTGTGAACTTGTAATGGAGTATTTTTAATTGAAAAATGCAAAAAAATTTATAATAATTGTACCAAGTGGTACAAAAGGTTTAACCAAGAAAAAGGCAAATTAACACATGCAGTCTGGTCCACACCCAGAAAAACAATTTTCAGACATTGAAAACCACCCTAACATCACACACAATTCATACTGTATGTAGAAACATGCCTGTCAAGGACTTTGTGGACACAGTCCTTGGTGTTCTTCCCTCCAATTCTTGCAATCTGTAGCACCTGTTGGAATAAATCTATGATAAAGTTGACTGGTACTGCGAGGAACCTAACAGTGTACGAGTGCACTGTATTGTGTTATGCTAAGCTATCCATTACTTCCAGAAATGTAAAACCTACTAGGGTATCAAAGGCTTGTGCATCACAGAGGCGTTGCTCCTCGCTCTCGAAATCCTCCAAGGTCTCCATCCTTTCAATGTGCATGGCTGAAGTGGCAGGTTGTGCTTGTTTATAGCAATTGCGGAGGTCAACCAGCATGTTTAAAACCTTTTTCTGGTACACTGAAATAAACATTTATTGATTACGATGGTTACCTCCAATTAGAATAGCAAGGCTAGCTAGCTGGTTCACAATTGTTTTTGTAATCAGCTTTAGTGTTTGTTATTAATACAGTAGATAGTGTTGGAGTAAGAAAAAAAAAAGGTTCAGACAAACGTTATCTCACATGATAGAAACCACCCTACAATTGACGGTAGAAAAACAAGCCACTGCTATAATTGAAAAGCAGTTTGTGAGGACAGAGGGAACAGTAGAGGAAGAGAGACAGTGGTACTATTAGAAGTGTCAGTCTCTCTCTCTTGCTCAGTGTCCTGTCGTCTAACACTGCCAATAGATCAATACTTACCATCCCAAGGTAATGGGAATGTCCATCTTCCGTTCTCGGTCACTGCATCTGCACCACAGAAAGTCTGTTTTAGAAATTACCAAATGACAACTTTCAATAGATTTGGGTCGCATTAGAAGACAAATAATAAATTAATATCGTAACAATTAGGGGTGCATCAACACTACTCACTGAATTGCAAAGTGCTTAGATGAAATTTGTGGTCTTAGACAACTCACCATGCCTTGGACTTTCATAAGGGGGGCTGGTGAGATCACCGTGCCGTGATCTTTCATTATGACTTGACCTGGCGGGGGGCCTGGAGGCATCACTACGGGATCTGTCATTGCACCTGGAGGCGTCACTATGGCGTGATCTGTCATGTCTGGACCTGTGTCGTGACACGTCATATCTGGATTTGCCGGCGTGTCTCAAACCATCACTGTGCCTTGACCCGTCATGTCTGGACCTGACGGTGTGCCTCGAACCATCACTGTGCCAGGACTTGGACCTGGACCTGTATCTGGAGACATCACTATGTCTGGACCTGATGCTGGATCCACCGCTGGACCTAGTACCATTTAAATTTATTTTAATCACTTGGACATTTTTTAACTGACATAATACAATACCACTGCAACAGACTAAGCCCTACTGGTTGGCCAACAACAAGGGCTGGAGACCAGTAGAAGACAGTCGCTACTGACGCTGTGCCTTATCCTGTTTCTTTACCTTGAGCGATAGCCATCCCTGGCCCAACCTCTTGCTACATGTCCAGATCCTGAAAAACACAAAGAATGTTCTTACATTTCACAAGGCCTGAAAAAAAAAAAAAAAAAGTGACTGTTTAAAGTGTGATGAGATGAATACTCACTGGGTCTCGAAAGGTCTCTTCGCAGAGGGGCTGTGCTTGCATTTTGAGAGCCTGAAAAAGACAAAGAATATTCAAAGATGCATTATTGAAATTGAAAAAAAGGTGAGCATTAGTTGTGATGGATACTTACTGGGTGTCAACGTTTCCCTTCCCGCATTGGCACGCTCCATCAGCCCAGACAAGTCTGAAACATGTGATTGGAGCCTGTAACTTCTACACTTGATTCTCAAGCAGTGAGTAACACTTTGTCCTGAATAGATTTTTGAAATTGTTGGTGCAATGGATAAAGTGAATACTCACTGGACATTTCCCTGCACCGAGATCCTGCAGCTTCCACAAGGCCATCCAAGGTTTGATTTACAGAGTCTGAAACACATGAGTTAGCCTGTAAGTACTTTCATGTTGTATATACTAAATTAATATTTTCCTTAAAGCAATACTTACATTTCTGGCAATTTTACACTTTTCTTTTCTTAAGCTAAAGGCACACAAAAATGTAAGAGAAATCCACCAGGTCTTGAAACTCATCAATATTATATTCTCATATGGCTCAGAGAAATGTCTGACCAATCATTTAATTTGGCCCGAATTACATGATTTGCTGAGCTTCCTAGCTGTCATCCCCACCCCTCTCCAGCTTTACGTTTGTGCAGTGGGATGTTTGGTGCAACTGGAAATGTAATTATACTCACGTGGAGTGGTCATCTCCCTGCCCCGAGACTTGCCAGCAGGCTTCACTGGGTGAGACGAGGCTCGATTTCCAGAGTCTGAAACGCGTGAAACAGCCTGTAACTACAATGTTGTGAATACTTAAGTCATCACCATGCTTAATTCTCAAGCAGTGAGAAACTACCCATCTTGAATGGACTTTAACTTTGTGCAATGGGATGGTTGGTGCAAGGGGAGAAGTAAATACTCACGACGAGTGGACATTTCACTGGCCCCAGAACTGTCTGCACACTCCGCTTGGACAGTCATAGCTTCATCTTCAGAGGCTGAAACACATGAATCAGCCTGTAACTATCATGTTGTGTTTCCACAATACATTAACATGCTTTATAAGTTGTCATCAGTACTCACAAGCGTTGTGTAACATGTTGGTGTCCTGAATGGGCTGCAGCTTCTTTGGTGCAGTAGGGTAATCGGGCAGCTTGACACCTATAAAGAGGCAATATAAAGTAAAAATAAGCATATCCATCTCCAAAAAAAAAACTAAAAAAAAGTTATTTAAGAATTTTATTCATTTTGAAACTGGAATTATAAATTCATTTATATAGAAAACCCTTACCCCTGATGCTCTCCTCCTCATCCGAATCTGTAAATTCTGCAAAAAATGTTCATAAACATTGATGTCTAAAATTTGAGGCCCAATTTGTGTCAACAGATTACAAATGTATAAATTACTTGAGAATGAGAAATATACCATTTCTTACAAAATCCTCCGGAAGTAGTCCTTTTTTTGTGCGGTTCCTCGTTGATCTAATCGCCACCTCCACCTCAGCATCATCGTCCTCTTCTGCCTGACTGGTCAGGTTGTAGTTGTCGCATTCACGATGCCTAGCTAGAAGTTAGACAATTCAACCTTAAAAAAAATTTCTTCAACAAAATTTTGACTTGGATATATATTAAATGTTCGATTCATTAAAACAAAACTTGCCTGAAGTCATTTTTATTTTGATTAAAGGGAACACCATCCAGTCTTCCTGGGGGTTAATTCTGTCCTTTAGAGCTCTTTCTGTTTTTGTGGTGCTCATATTACATGGCCATCTAACAATTCTCTTGTTCCTGTCGATCCAATTGTCAGGAACTACACCCTCCTCCTCTCGTTCACCCTCTTTCCAAACAGCCCTCGCGTACATGACCTGGAAAGGATAGCATATGCATGTTAAGTTAAGTTTTTTATATTTTCATTACGCATTGAGTAGACCAGTGGTTTTCAAACTTTTTAATTTCAAAGTCCCTCATAACTCTGAATGAACAACTGGAACCAAATGGACCCTTACAGTTCCATTTGTTCACTCTCAAAGTTACAGACCTATAAGAGTCCAACTTAGAACCCAATTAAGAAATCCAGCGGGTCCATGGAACCTTTTTTGAGAACCACTGTAGCAGACAATCTTATACAAAGTGAATTACAAGTGCAATGGCATAGAAAATGACTTGAACCCTATTCAACAAATCCCCAATTGTCATGTTAGAAGAGACAACTCTGACCTGGGGGTGGCAGAAATGAATATGCGACGATTCTCATTAGGAGTGATAAGATCACTAATGACTACATTAGAGGGTCAGCCCAGGTTAAGTAGTGAATAAAGCAAGAAAGGTGAGGTTAAGAGGGTTGTGACATGTGTGGAAGAGGGATGAGGGTTACATTGGGTGTAGGATATTGTGGCAGGAGGAGAGAGGGAGGCAAGGGGAGGTTTATGGATGCGGTGGGTAAGAACAGGCAGGTGGCAGGAGTCACTGAGGTAGATGCAGAAAACAAACAGATGGAAACAGGTGATCAGCTGGGATAACCCCTGCTGGGATATAGCTAAAAGAATAAAATAATTCAACCTTTAATATTAGTGTTCCAGACCATGGCGAAGGGGTATGAGGACAGAACCACCAGTTTCTTGTGGGAGGCAGGCCACCTTGCGGAACAGATCCCTTTCATGCAGTAATCCATTTTTCATCCTGACCTGACCATTTCCTATGCAGACTATATTCAGAAGTCCAGAGCTACATGGTTGGTGAAATAATGGTGAAGTGTGACGCTGGTGCAGGATTTCACAAGCAAAGGTACCGTCAGCATTTTTCTGTCGAACAAAAGCAAATCTGTCGTCTCTCAAGAGAAAACAACTGTCCCTTTCTTTAACAGAAGCAAACACTTTAGAGTGCATTTTGCTCTTGTTCACTTCTGAATGTTCAATTTCTGACAGACGCCTGGTAACTTGTTCCAGGGGACTTCTCCCGCTCCTCACGTGTTTCTTGATTTGTTGCAGGTAGTTTTCAAATGGAAAACAGGAAATGTCATTTAAGGAACAGTTGAAGTGGCTGGCATCTTCATGGAGATGAATTAATCCATGTACATTGTATACAGGAAAGGTCTTGCCATACAGGTCAGCACAGCGCATGACAAAGTGTTTGATTAGTTCATGAGAATATTGGAGATAGGCATTTCGAATCCTGTCATCTGACTCCAGCATTATCGACATGGCTACTGTCAAGGACAAGAAATGTTTGTATCTTTCAGGGGACAACACCGTTTTCAATGCCACAGGTCCTGTGTATAGCAAAAACTGCCGTAGTTCAGTGGCTTTCCACCTATCTAGTTCACGTAAACCCCGCGGTTGCCTAGCAAACTCACTCGGCATCTTCCCTCTCAGTGCAATTAGTTTTTGAGAAACTGCATCCTTTTGCTTCACAGATAAACGACAGATTTTTGGGCCACGAGTCAAGTAAATTAACAGGCGTCTAACTACTCCCAAGCAGACCATATGCATATAATCTAACACAAATGAGCTAACACAAGGAATTCCTGCAGCAATGAAGGGGCTGACATCAGTTTGGTGGTTCCTGTACTCTACTCTGGAGAAACCGTCATCTGTTCGAGAAGTGCATTCCTGTTCACTGAAAACTATTCTTCTCTCAACACGAGCACCTCTGATCAAACATCTCTCACAACTCTCATAGGAAGTATGACCCTTAATACATTTTAGATATGCCCTTGCTGGTGCATCACAGATCAGAGCATCAATATTGACAGTGTAAGTCTGGCCTTTATAAACTATAGAATTTTCTTTGAGATGTTTGTACTCGGTCACAAAGTCTTTAAGATACTCCTCAAGCGGACTTGGCTTATGTTGTCCACTAAACATAGCTACAATAAATGGATCAAAATGGCCACACTTCACCAGTATTGGCCAGAATTGGACACCACTACTTTTAAAAAGTGGGATGCCATCAATGTTTACACTGAGGTGCACATCATTACTCTCCATCTGACTTAAATAACGGCAGATCCCCTTTTCTAAGCTGTAGTATCTGTACTGCCCACCACATTTAGGCTCTGTTGTGTTACACTGTGGTGTAGCAAGGAATGTCCAGCAATCCACAGGCAATAGGTGCCCTTGCTTTCTTAATATGGACAATAATCCATTAAGCGCTCTGTGTGTCAATTTGTGGTCTAAGGCCCACTGTCTTAGGTCATCTTCAAAGCTGCTGGTCACCTCAGCTTCATCATTTGGTTCTTTTTCTGAGTCAGTAGACCAATAGTCCACATCAGTGTCAAAGTCAAAACTATCTGATGTCCCAGGAACAGTGTCACTGATGAAACTATGTGGGGTCCCAGGCACATTGTCACTGCTACAACTATTCGGAGTCCCAGGCACACGTTCACACTTTTTTTGAATGCCACAATGTTCATCATCGCTGTCGGAATAACATAGAAGTTGATTGAGTTCTCTTTGGCGTTTTCGCCATTCTCTCATCCTTAAAGCCATCTGTAAACACAGATGTGAGCCCAAATTAAGTTTACTTGTACTGTTTATTTGACTGGGGCAAGTCCAAAGAAAAGGAGGATGAGGTCATAAGACCTTGTTTAGGTGCTCCTAAAGGGCAGGACACCTCACTCCACGTCCAAAATGAAGGAGACACCGCACGCCACCTGACAGAAAGACAAAAGAAACACCCAACTAAAGCTTTACAATACTCAATAGTATTGAGATGGTGTGAATTATATATACACTGAAGATCAGTGTTAAACAAGTAACACTATTCAGTCTTCAAGTTAATTGAGATAAAGAAGTGATGAATTAACACCTGCTGTTAACAAACAGAATTAGGGTTTCCATGATGCGGAAAAGGCAGATGGCATTGCAGAATATGGCAAATATTAGATTGTCATTTTTAAAACACAGTATAACTCGTTTTGAAACTACATAATGCATGATTATAGTGTGTAAAGTTTTATGATGGACGCGGTAACAGTCGCATTGTGCTTTGAACTCTCAAAGAAACAGATCAAACTACACATTATATGATTATATTGTATATCTTGGAAGGGAATACAGTCGTGTTGTTAATCACTGAGAGACGTAATCAGGGCTCGACATTGCCAGCATTTCACTCGCATTTGCGACTAAAAATAGATGTGTGCCAACTGGAAAATTGTATTTAGTTGGACATGTGCGAATAATTATTTATTTTTTACCAAAAAACAAAACAAAAAAAAACAGCAGATAAACGAGGTATCAGAAAAAAACTCACGTGATCCACGCAAAGTGCGTACAGGCGCCACATAAAAAAAACGTGAGGTAAACGCAGTAACGCATAGAGAGAGATTGACATGGAACATACATGATTTAATCATTGCGCCCCTAACATTCTTTAATGTGCTCCTACATTTTTCAACTTAGGAGCACATGTGCTCCTTCTGAAAAAAGTAAGCGTCAAGCCCTGGATACAATGCTAATTGTAACTTAGCCACAGCAGGTTTAGTTAAGACAACAAAGCTAATTAAAACAGCTAACACTATAAATACATAAAATTAACTAAGCGGACCGAACTTACCTTCAACTGAGTAGAAAACGATGATTTTGGATCGCTTTGATTTGACGGAAGCTGAACAGAGCCGAGCAGCCACTTGCTTCAGCAGTACGCGCCGAATGCTTGTTGCCTCGGCCAATCAGAGTGGCGTTTACTGGTTGGGTCATGACGTGATGCCTCAGCCAATCAGAGTGGCGTTTACTGGTTGGGTTATGATGACGTGCTGCCTATCAAACGCAAGTTCCACCGCTGCAATGTTAGCTTTCGGCTACCTCAAAAGTTAGAATGCTTCATTTTCTAACCTATATTTGCCTTGATAACATGTTAACAATCGGAGACGATATGACACAAACCGGTCCGGAGACAATTAAAATAAACAAGTAAATAAGAGAAAAAACTGTAAAATGTAAAACATGTACTTAATAACTAAATAATTAAATAACAAATAATGTTTCATCACAAATAACCTATATTGATATTAATTAACCATGTTGATAACAACAATGTTGATATTTGTCTTAAATAAAATAAATATTACATTCATTAATAATGTCAATTTCCTGCACATGTCTTAGACGTCCAAAAAAGTTACCTAGTCCGACGTTCAAATGTTGAACTATATATTGACGTCCAAGTGGGGTCTTGGTTAGACGTCCAAATAGCGGACCTAGTTTGCACGTCGTGCAGACGTGCAGAATTGGTCTTGGACCGACGGACGCAATATAGACATAATCTGCACGTCCGTCAGACGTCTAATGTTTAGTGGGAATTTAAGTATTCCCTCGATGGGGAAAAAAACTTCAAGTGAACATCAATCAGTACTACTTTGTATTAATTTAAACGCTTTAAATTGACTGCTGCTTATGTTCTGTGCACTTCAATACTGGTCTGCGCTTGACTGTAGTCGCGTCTGTCAGCTTATTGAGTTTATTTAACTCATCTCAATTTATTGGAACTGTGTGAACTAGGGTGACTACTCACCTTAATGTTGTTATAAAGGTTTATTACTTAATAACACAAACATGTCCTGCTCGCACTCGCCAATTTAACGGCAGAGAATGGTGACTTCAGTTTTTTTTTATTTTTATTTTTTGAAGCGGATGCATATCTGTCATAAAATAATCATATGCATCTCGTGCCATATATTCCAAGCATTCTGAAGGTATACAGAGGGTTTGGTGAGAAACAAACCGAAATGGAGAGTTATTATATTTTATGAAAATCTTGCGTTGCAGTGCGAGTGCGCTGTTGCTCACGCCGCGCACAAGTGCATATCCGTTTGAGATATCAATCATAATCAATTTTAATAAAACACAAGAATACATTATATAACTCTAACTGTAGGCTATTTAATATCTGCTGTTCTCCGGTTGTCAGTCAGAATGACCGTTCTTGCGTGAACATAGGCCTATATACACCCAAGCCAATTTATTATTCCTTCCTATTTGTCTTAGTTTTTTAAATATTTATTTTGAAACGAATTAATTAATTAAACAAACAGACTTAATGGGTGAGCAGGGTAGGCTAAGACAGCTGTCATATCATACCCTGCCATGATGCAAAGAATATAATTTATATCTACACAGAAAAAAGCCCTGTCTAGACTCTGCCCGGGTATGAGTTGTGTCCTGTTTGTTTGATGAAAAAAGAACCTAAATGTAGTTGCAATAAATGGGTTATTAATCCGTACAACTGCAGCAGGGGGGGACTATTATTCTGCTGCGTGATACTGCTGAAGAACTGATGACGGCACAGTTTGATCTTCGGCTGAAAGGGGCATTTAATTGCCGCCCACGTGTGGAAATCAAATATTCAAGCTGTTTATTCATTTTCCCACCCAAGAACGAAAAACAAAAATTTAAGCTGAATTCTCATTTTTCGTTTTTTGGTTCTTTTTGTTTTTTGCAAAAAATGAAAAAAAAAATGAAAAAGGAGCCTTTTCTAATTTTTCTACTTTCAATATTAAATTTAAAAAAATGAATGATCGAATGATACACGGATTGCAAAAGTACACAGGTAGCCAAAAAAATCGGCCCGATAAACGGCCCAATTCCGGCAAACCAGCATAGATTATAATTAGCCGGTAGGCTACTGGCCGGAGTCTGGATTCCAAATGGAAATGTATCCTATATGAAATACAGACCTATATTTGTTTAATTAATAATTAAATTTACCTAATAAATTTAATTAATAATTTACAAAAAAAATTTTGTTTGCTAAATAAAGTTGGATTAGTAGCCTATAACGGTATATGTAATATGAATAGGGTCACTAAACTAAAAAAAAAAAAAAGTTAAAAGACTTAAACCAATTGTTTTTATAACAATGTGTGTCAACAACTACACCACCACACACACACATGCGCCTCTTCCTCCTCTCCCCCAGAACGAATGACACAAGACTATGAGAATTTATTTAAATGTATTATTGAAAAAGTGACATCAACAAAAGTGTAAAAACACGAAACTCCAAGAACTCTCAGGACCTCAACTTTATCCTAAAACAGAATAAATGAAAGAGAGAGATAAAGAGGGGACACATATTGACACATAGTTAGTCAGATCTCAGTGATCTCAATGGTAAATGCAACAACATTTGAAGCATATACAAAGAATTTCTTTGTTGTAAGGCCTTCTCTCTTCTTCCACCATGCCATCTGTTTATAAACTCCTCAGTTCCCATCCATACAACTGCAGTATTTGCAGAAAAAATATATATAAAAAAATGCCAGTCTGGTATATGTGGCACAAGTTTGCCTATTTAAACATGAAGCTGGTTATCCTAACTTAGCATAAAGACCAGGTAGGAAGAAGATGGAGAGAGAGAGAAAAAGCTAACATTATATGTGGTTAAACAGTAATTTCAGAAATTATTCAGACAAACCATTATTATATTTATTTTTTATTTTTTTTACTTTTTACAGACTTTTTTATGTTGTAGATTTAAATTTAAACTAATAAAATTTTACAGTTTAAAAATGACAAAAAAAGAAAAATGCCTATAAAAGTTTGGGCACCCTGCAAGGTCACTACTTTGCAAAGCACTCTTTGGCAAGTATCACAGCCTGTGAAACAGTACAGTTTACAGCTATTTGAGTAATAGAGTATATAAAATGTAATATGTAAAATGTCAGTAAAATTAATAATATTAATTTTAGAATACTTGACCACTCACAACACCCTGACTGAAACAGTACAACAAAATTAATCTTAAGAAAGTATGTCCTAGCCCATCTGATTTCAATATACTAAAATAAACCATATATTTACACATCTAAATATAACGTTCTATTATTTACATGGCACAGGTAAACTCTTATCAAATTATCTTGAGAAATCTGACAAAAAAATTGAAAAAGCAATCACAAAATGATTAAAAGAATAGCACAAAGGTACATTACACTATTCCCAAATGTTGTTTAATTACATTATTAAATTCCACTAACCAACTACAAAATACATTTTAAAAAAACAGAATGGAATGATGTTGTTAAAAAAAAAATAAATAAATACATACATACATACAAACATTAAAACTGCTGCATGGCATATATTTAATGTATCTAAATACAAATATTGAGAATGTGTTTGACAGTCAGCTGAAAAAATTACAAAGCCAAAGACACTGCTGTGGAGCCTTTGGGGAATCGGGGTGTAGCAGCTACTGGCACAAAAACAAAGGGGAGAAAAAGAAAAAGCATCCCTGAATATGAGTCAGATAATACATATATCTGTACAAATTGAAATGTACTGATTTTTAATCAATGATTATTGGCTGATCAGTGTGTAATATGTCAAATGTCACTTACTTAGGGTAAGTGTACCCATTAAGCCCATTTACCATTAAGCCAACTTTCAACTTTTCCCTCTATCCCTCTAATTACAAACTTTGATCAATTTTCTGAGTTAAAGTGTTTAATAACAGTTCTTTGTGTGCTTTTAACTTACTAACATTTTACCTTAACTTACTTATTACAGAGAGGCCTACAAATTACACACTGTTTAGCACCATAATATAATAGATGTCTGCTAACGTGTATCATTTGTTTTCAGGGAGAAAATTACAACAACAACAAAAAAAACTACCTGTCCAAAATAGAGGCATGTCACCTTATCATAAGGGCACAGTAAAAAACTTGTTTGTACAGTTTGGAGTGGACAGAAAGTCTTTGAGGGAAAGAGTGAAGGCCAAGATCAAAGTTAATGCTCATCAGGTTGAATGTTCTTGGTACAATCGATGAGCGCTATATAGCACAAACACTACTCAAATTAATTTTTTTTTTAAATACGTTGATCTCACTAAATAAATATATTGCGGTTTTATTTCTTTAAAACCAATAAATGTTAATATTTTGTGAATAAATCATGTGGGCTTTTTTGGAACACATGCGGGCTTAAATGGTGCCAAAGTAGCCTGCCAAGCTTTGCCACACAGATTTTAATAGGTGGTTAGCTATAATAATTCAGGCAGTGTGACAAAGATGTAGGCTAGTTGTGAGTGCAGGTGCGAAGTAAATGAATATTTATGAGATAATATTTCATGGGTAGGTTGCAGAATTTATACCTACACAAAAGAAAGCTCTGCCAGAAAGCGCACCCTATTATTTTACAAAAGCAATTTGGAACTTTTTTTGTTGTTATTGTGGAAATGCAGAAAATAAAGCAGACATTTATATTTATTTTCTCTGTTACCACAATGCAAGGGATCGCGCCGGCGCCGTCAACCCGAGAAGTGCAGTGTTGCGCTTTATATGAGATGTATATTTGCAAGAATTGTAGCCTATGCAACAGCCAAACAGTATGAAGAAACGTTATTGTGACTAATTTGCAGAGCGATATAAACTCTTAGTCTGCGTGATGGGACACAGGCAGTAAAGACAGGCTGAGTTGAAAAGTGGTGTTTCAGGGCCGCTCACGCACAAATGCACAAGCTCTTTTTCTTTTTTCACGAACAAAAAATACGAAAAATCTAGCTTAATTTTCGTTCCGTTTTTCAAACAGAACAACATAATAATTATAATAATAATAATAGCCTAATAATAATAATAATAAAATCAAACAGTTTGTCATTTCTCTTTATTTCTTTTTGTTCGTATTTCGATTTGGTGTTAAATCAGACTTAAGTCATTCAAATAAAGAAATATTCCAAGCCCAGAGTCGATTATTCAGAAATAACTGGTTAGATCTAATTTTAAACGAGTCATGTCCTCTGGGTCTGAGTGCAATTATTGGACAGCATTATATTGTAGACAGATTGGAGATTAATCCTGATAAATATGCCGCTACAATAAAAACCATTACATTAAAATACATTTAAACAGCTTATTTCTATTAACCCTCCTGCAGATCCTCATCAGGACTGTGGCGACAGCAGCGCGGACAAGCGCTCTGTAACCATTCTATAACGGGAAAAACACATCGTTTTAACGACGTAATATCTCGTTATTACAAGAAAATATGTTGTTTTAATAACGACATGACATCTCATTATTACGACATAACTGAGCGGGGGGAAAATGCGTGTGGTGTGGCAGTAATGTGTCACCGCAGGACTTGAACCAGTGATCATGGTGGGTCAAACACTAACAAAAAGGCTAAGGACCATTGTCTCCAAATTCTGTAGCTGCACAGCTTTTACACATTATCTGACCTACGTTACCCTATACTATGAACGATTCCTTGTTTTGGAAATTAAATTACTCAAAGCTAATATAATGTCCTGTTATTTATGTACATAAAATGTATTTGTGTAATAAATGATAGGGTATATAAGTTGGTATTCTAAAATGCTGTCCATGTAATATTAATAATTACATTAAAGTATGATAAAGACGTGGAATCGGCCTATGTTCAATGTTAGAGATGAAAATATACAAAAAGTTACTTTGTACATAAATATTTCCTATCATTTCACAGGCACTTCTTCCGCTAAAACAATCTGTGGTAAATTACTCTGGTCTGGTTCTGTTCATCATTGATTGGGTGAGAGCAGTTCAATATTACTGGCTGTGGAAATCAGCAGGCGTGGCTCATTATACTACAAGGAAAATGCCGTAAATAACGCGCGCTTTTGTGCAATCAGAACTGCGTTTTTTACGGCGTCCTATGGCAAGCCGAACGGCGTTAAAAGCGGCGCTTTTTACAAACACTAAAACGCCATTAAATAGGCGTTTTTTACGGTTTACGTGCGTTTTTTACATCGTCTGCTATCAGGACGGCGTATTTGACGGCACTATTACTGTTTAAAATGCCGTTTTTGACGGTGTTTGGCTGTAAACGCGATTAATCTATAGCGTAATTCTGACCCTTTTGGCTTGCCATAGTTTAACGCGTTGTTGACGCGTTAAAATTCACGTGTTTTTGGCCGTCCTGGCCTTCCATAACAAATCATCCTCATCGTCGTCGTCTAGAGCCGCGCTTCTAGATTTGTTTTACTCATAAATGCTAATCAGCACATGGTTAGCTAGCACAGTTCTGAACACTGGTATACATATAAAAACTAAATGTTATGGAATAACACCCAAAAAAAGTGTGCTTAATTGAGAAAAAAGGTGTTAGGTAGTGACTTTCCTTAACGTTACACACAGATTGTCAGACTTTTGAGCACATCTCCAAATGATGAGACCAATGTACTCACTATGTAGCTGTGGGTGAAAGACAGGAATAATTCCTCATAAATGTAGGGCTGCACTTCATTCTCAGTCAATGAACTAAAACTAAAACAAACAGGAAAATGACAAAAATACATGAAAATACGGGGCACAATTTTATTTATCATTACAAAGAATAATAGATATATATATATATATATATAAATAATCAAAAAACACATTTTAAAAAAACAACAATGGAATAAAAATGGAAAAACGGTTATCTCAATATATTTTCCCAAGTAGAAATTTAGGGTTCAGAACAACCACCTCACAATTGAAAGCACCCAAAAATTATGATATATATAAAGCTTACAGATATTTTAAATATTGTTGTGGGTTTCAATAGATAAAAGGATAGTTGTAAACATCTAAGATTTGAATACTTAAATGCATTTTAAATGGGTTTGTTGATTGTGGGACAGCAGTTTCCACCAATTCTGTGGAATGGCCCCTATATAGTTGCACTTGACTATTATATTCATAAGCATTTTAGGAGTAATTTTAATTGAATTCGTAATATCAAGCGTTACAGTGGAAGTTTTCTCGTTCAGTGTGATTGTGGTGGCTCTTAAAAGAGCCTTTGGGGTGTAATGCGGCGGGTTTAAGCGCGCTCTCCGCGGATGCGGCGGGCCAGCTGGATGTCTTTGGGCATGATGGTGACTCTCTTGGCGTGGATGGCGCACAGATTGGTGTCCTCAAACAGACCGACCAAATAAGCCTCGCTGGCCTCCTGCAGGGCCATGACAGCGGAGCTCTGGAAGCGCAGATCCGTCTTGAAATCCTGAGCGATTTCTCGGACCAGACGCTGGAAAGGAAGTTTGCGGATCAGCAGCTCGGTGGACTTCTGATAGCGGCGGATCTCTCGGAGAGCCACGGTCCCGGGCCTGTAACGATGGGGCTTCTTGACGCCGCCGGTGGCTGGGGCGCTCTTCCGGGCGGCTTTTGTAGCGAGCTGCTTCCTCGGGGCTTTGCCACCGGTGGATTTACGAGCGGTCTGCTTGGTTCTTGCCATTGCTGAGATATATTTCTGTCTCTGCTCTGCGTAAGTAGAAAATGCTGCTTTATGTTATGCGCCTGCTTTTAAAGCCTCATACAGCCACAGCTTATGGCGTCATAAAGGTGCAAAGGCTTGTGATTGGCTGATGTGTGAAGTCTGAGCTTGACTGCTAGCCAATGACTGCGCAGCTCCTGTTTTCAAACGGAGCTGGTTGTGTTTCCCGCTCAAATTGCTTTGTTCTTGTTTACTCAGGGCTGTTCGATTCCGATTCTAAGAATCGATTCCTCACTGTTGTTTTCGATTCTTGTTTTTTTAGATTGAAGGAACCTAGCCCACAGCTCAGCAGGGACATGCGTTTATGGCAGGAATTGAACAAGACATGAAGTGTCTAAAATAAATGTGAACAGTTCAGCTGAATGATGAAGTTTACCATGACTGTAGTAAACACAATATTAACAAACTGTACATTGAAACAAAATAACCAGAACATTAACAACAACACACTGATATAAGAGCTCGTGGTTTATCTGTAAGTCAGATGCGCTCTCGGCCACTGATCTATGCTCGGGACGTTCTTTTATAATTATTATTGGCTGACAGAAATGTTTTAAACAAATAGTATTTTAGATGGAAATAAGATCAAGACCCTCGATGACGTCATGGTCTATTCTGTCGTGCAGCGCTCAAAAATTGTGGACAAGCCAGATCCACCCTAAAATAACCCCTTTTATCTAAAATAAGCTTTTTGAACTGGTTCATTAAAACTATCCGATGCAGGAAACTAATCAGAATTCGAATCACTTTTAGCGAGCATGAGGAAGGTGAATGCTTCTCAAACGGAAGGCTGCATCCTAAAATTCAGATGATCTCAGTACCGACTCGTTCTTTCAGTTTATTTTCGTGAATTTAAATGTGTGCAGCCTTCCGTTTGAGAGGCATCCATAGATAAGCTTTGTTGAACTGAAAAGGGCTCTGAATGAAGAGCTGATTCCCCTTGATGGAATCGATTCCAACCTTTAGAATCGACTCTTGACTCCCAACGCCTCGGAATCGATTCTTTTTGGAATCGATTCCCAGCCCTACACTCTACACTAACAAGTTATAGACTTCATACTCGCGTTTATTAATTCATTCTGAACTATTCATTAATCGGATGTCATCAAAATTACATTAATATTTGTATAAAATTAATACAACTGGACAAGGATAATTATCTTAGTTATCTCACAGATGTTATAATGCATTTATAACTCATAACGTATAATTCAGTACTCTTAGGTGTTTATGCCACACGAAGCAATAATAGATACGTACACCGTAAATATATTGTAATATAATTTTTCTTCTTAAATCAAGAACACGGTCAGAGACAGTCTTGTAATTGTTTATTCTTGCAAGAAGGTCAGACAATACAGCAGTGAGCGCCACCATATGTGTGACAAAAGCAAGTGAGCATGCATCTCTACTTTTATACCTTTTAGCCCATTGTTTTGCCAATGGTCGTCTCTCTAATATATCATATATACCTAATGCGTGATAAACACTTGATATGTCTCATTCCTCAGGTAGCATCTTCCCGAAATTCAAGATAGTATCCTGTTTTTCCTCAACAAGCAGGTCATGGTGACATCTCTACTCAGACCCAGCAGGCCTCTCTTGTGAACACTTATACAGCATTTGAATTGTTCCCTCACGACATACTTCTGTTTTTTTACTTAGTTGCATATACAATATACAAACTTACCGATCTTGGTGCACATTACTTTCATCTCAATTTACTTTTTTTTCTAGCTTTCTAGTTTGTTGTGTATGTATGTATGAATATATGTACACAGAGCTACTGGAAACCACACACACAAAAAGTCATTGTGTTTTTGCTTACACATGGCAAAAAAAGATCATTCTGAATCGCCAGAGATAGTGGCTATCATGAATGTTCATATTTGTACTTAAAAAAAAAAAAACGATTTAGTTGATATAATGCATATTTGGCTGCACACATTTATGGCATGTTATTCCTAGCAAATTAACCAGAAAAAGTGCTCTGTGAGAGATAAAATGGGTGGCTCTTAAAAGAGCCTTTTTGTTTCAGAACGGGAGCTCCGGCACCGACACGCTCTGCGTAGTTACCTTTGCGGAGAAGCCTGTGAACACGACCGACGGGGAACTGCAGCCCTGCTCTGGATGAGCGAGTCTTGGCCTTTGCTCTCACCTTGCCACCGGTTTTACCTCTTCCACTCATGGTTGAATGTTGTAAAATAACACTTACTTTAACAACGGAGAAATATTAATATTTCCCTTTTTTGTGAGCCCCGCTCTACCGTTTTTTCAAAAGAGCCGTGCGAGTCGCCAATGGTTTAGAGCATGGTACGCATTCAACCAATCAATGACCTTACCTCCAACAACCCACTGTCGAAGCAGCCAGCCTCAACAGCTGGCAGGTCTATTGGTAGATAAAGGAAAGCACTCCACTATTTTTGAAAAAAAATAGGTCACATGTCCAAACTCAACCTAGAGGTAAAAAGTTGAGTGTTCTACCGTGTTCGAATCAATTAGCCCTCCTCGATTTCCGGGTCGGCGGTCGCACTATTGTAGCGGTAGATTAGAACTAGATCATTGAAGAGGATTAGAGCCGGTAGAATCTCACCAAAAATGACCAAAGAGTTTCTAATTTTCCTATTTAATACTGGACTCTCTGGGAGTTACATCGTGTGTACTAAGCGAACGACGTGAAATAATGAACAGTTGTTGATTTCTAGGCCGATGACTAGGAACTTACTCTCATTCCGGATGGAATAATCAAGGAACTTTGCTTGGACGTACCATGGGGTGCAGCATGGTGTGCAAGGGATTCGCAGCACCTGAAAATAGTCCCCCAGGCTACGGCGCCCTGTGCAAGCGGTGGTTGCTTCTTAGAGTTACACAAAGATTTTCGCATTCTTGGAACACATTAACTCAAAATGTGGTGGCCATCTAATCAACGTGCCTGTAGCTATGATCCCGAAGAGAAATAATAGTTACTGATCATAAAATGTAGGGATGGGGTAATTCAAGGATCAGCACGGTTTTGTGGTAGTGATGGGGAAAGGCTGGGACACATTGTTTTTGTGTTTGTTTTTTTACATAGTTCAAAGTTACAAAGGAAAACGAATAAATAAACGTTTTTTTTGTTTTTTAAACTTCACTTTTTAAAATTAATCAAAAGATAGTTTTAAAACACACAATGGACAAAACACGTAAAATTGCAAAAATTATTTCAATATCAATTTTCCAATTGACAATTCAGGGGTTATGTTCGGGCCAACCACCTCCCAATTGAAAGTACCAAATAAATGATAATTTTATATATATATTCTCTTCAACTTCTAATCTGATTGAAGACTGTTAATACAGTTTTGGGTATTTTGGGTACCAGACAAGACTTGCCGTAAACGGATTTAGGGTATTAGTTTGCTGAATAGTTCTGTTACCAGACACAACAGATATTTTCTGACAGGATCTGGATCTTAATTATCTGGCATGGAGGCATGATCTAACAACCTTCAGATCATCAGGATCTTTGATGAACGTTTGCTCCAAGAGGCTGTTCATTTTATATTATATATTATTTTGGCATTATTTGGTAGTGGCTAATTTCTATGAATTCATATAAACTTATTTATAACTCTCCGACCTGAGTTATTATTATTATTACTAATAGTATGACAGATCATCTCCTGACCAGACATGAGTCACAGACTCGAAGTGTCCGGATGTTCGTGCTTCAAGCTGCCCAAAACAACAACTGTATGAAACACTGCACACGCCCTTCACTGATGCTCATTTCATTAAATTCACTTTCAAACTGTTTCTGAAACACACAGAGGACCAGTTTAATCTTTTATCAACTGTTCCACTTAAACGAGGCATTAAATGCACACGCGGCTTTGTTCCGTGGCTGATGCTCGCCTCGAGTTTGATCTGACCGGGCGAAACAAACATCTCCTCGCCGCGTATTTTAGTCTCCACAGAAAGCCAAGAACCTCTGCTTGGTGTTCACTTTGTTTCTACTGCGCCCAACTGTTTTACCACTCGAGTTTGGCCTTAAATGTAGGAGAAGAAAACACAAGCGCGAGCAGACACACAGCGGGCCGGTTGAGTCTATAAGGTTCTCATGTTTTAAATAAGAGCGCAGCGCAGTTCAGCTGCTTCTCATTGCTTAATCTAGAGCGTGTCTGATTTACTGTAAAACTACACCGAGAGAGAGATGGCAGAAACCGCCCCAGCTGCTGCCGCCCCGCCGGCCAAAGCGCCCAAGAAGAAGGCGTTTCTACCACTAAGTCTGCAGCTCTAAGCCAAGGGCGATCCCAAGGCCCGGTCCAGCTGTTGGTGATCTGATCGTTAAAGCCGTGTCTGCGTCCAAGGAGAGGAGCGGCGTGTCTCTCGCCGCCCTGAAGAAAGCTCTCGCTGCCGGCGGCTACGACGTGGAGAAGAAAAACTCCCGCATCAAGCTCGCCATCAAGAGCCTGGTGACTAAAGGCACCCTGGTGCAGGTCAAAGGAACCGGCGCCTCCGGCTCCTTCAAGCTCAACAAGCAGCAAACCGAGACCAAGAAGAAGCCGGTGAAGAAAGCAGCTCCTAAAGCGAAGAAGCCCGCGGCCAAGAAACCCGCTGCTGCCAAGAAGCCCAAGAGCGCAGCGGCAAAGAAGCCCGCCGCTAAGAAATCGCCCAAGAAGGCCAAGAAACCCGCTGCAGCCGCTAAGAAGGCGACGAAGAGCCCCAAGAAGGCAAAGAAGCCCGCAGCGCCTAAGAAAGCAGCCAAGAGCCCCAAAAAGGCCAAGACTGCCAAACCCAAGGCGGCAAAGCCTAAAGCTGCCAAGCCTAAAAAGGCAGCTCCTAAGAAGAAGTAAAACTACTGTTTTATTCCCCAACGGCTCTTTTCAGAGCCACCCACTAACTCTAAAGAAAGAGCAATTTACTTTGTGGAAGTAAGGCTAGGTTAAAAAACAACTAATTTGTACCACCATTGTACTTTACAAACAACACATTAAATGAACAACAGACACAACATCACAATCCATCAACAACTCATTCACCACCGTTGTAAACTGCAGGCAACACAATAAATAACTGAGCAATGAATACAACAACACAATTATTTCAAATACACATTACACACAGCAGTAGAGATAAAAGACCTTATTACTCATTCTGTTGAACACCGAAGTAGTAAAAAATACCATCTAGTGGATGTCCTTCAAAGTACAAAATCAGTTTCAATGTTTCCCTCGTTCTCTTTTCCACAAAAACCTCAAGAGAATCTGTAGTAAAAGCAATAATTGAACCGGCCTTTCTGATCATTTTATAAATCCTATTTTTATCATCCACAGTGATATTAGCTCCCCGGCAGAGCACTGCATAGAACAGAAAACTGGTCAGAATTCCCTGATAGAAGACATAAGAAGCTTTCTACTAATACCAATGGACTTTAACTTCCTCGAAAAGAATCATCTTGACTTTGTCTTCTTCAAGATAAACTCACTGCTCGTTTTTCACTTTAATTTACCGTCAAAATGGATGCCAGTATATTTGTAAGACTGAACTATTTCTGTCTTCTGACCATGGATTGTCACCGGTATTACTGCTTCCTTGTCTTCTGAAATCAATGATCAACTCATTAATCTTCTCCAAATCAAAAGAAGAAGAAGAAGAAAAAAATCACACCATGTAACAAAAAGCTGAACCTCTCTTCTATTGTCCAAATCATTATTTTGTTTGATTAAACCCACAAGTTCAGTGTCATCAGAAAACTTTGAAGACGGCACGATGACTGAGTACGCCTAAAATCTTAACTATACAGTGCAAATAAAAAGGTGATAAAAAGATAAATTAGAAGAGTGTATCTGAGTTTATCTCGACTCAATGTTTTTCATATTGACTGTGTATTTAGAAAAGCCACAAAGTAATACACATATATTAATATTAACAGCTTTAATGGATCATTGATCTAAATTTAATTAGGTTAAAAACTATTTATAAATGCTTTTTGCCTTGACAATTATTTTGAAATACTTCAACACCCCGTCTCAAGTTCTTGAACGTTTTCTGTCGTGTTGTTTCTTAATGCTACACAATCAGACCGCCAGCTGTGGAGGCGTGGCTTCGGCGGTGGGTGTTGGAGGGAAGTTCAGTGATTGGTTTGAAATCTTACATGCTCTAAACCAATGGGCGACTCGCACGCTCTTTTAAATACAGTAGAGCGGAGCTCTCAGGATTATTAATATTTCTCCGTTGTTAAAGTAAGTGTTATTCTACTAAAGTCAACCATGAGTGGAAGAGGTAAAACCGGTGGCAAGGCGAGAGCGAAGGCCAAGACTCGCTCATCCAGAGCAGGGCTGCAGTTCCCCGTCGGTCGTGTTCACAGGCTTCTCCGCAAAGGTAACTACGCAGAGCGCGTCGGTGCCGGAGCTCCCGTTTATATGGCGGCTGTGCTCGAGTATCTTACCGCTGAGATCCTGGAGTTGGCTGGAAACGCCGCCAGAGACAACAAGAAGACCCGCATTATTCCCCGTCACCTGCAGCTGGCGGTGCGCAATGATGAGGAGCTGAACAAACTCCTGGGCCGAGTGACCATCGCTCAGGGCGGCGTGCTGCCCAACATCCAGGCTGTGCTGCTGCCCAAGAAGAGCGAGAAACCCGCCAAAGCCAAATAGACAGATTCAAGTCCATTTCTGAAACCAAAGGCTCTTTTGAGGGCCAACCATGTTATCTATTGGAGAGTGCTTTTTAATTTCACTTCATCAGTAGCGTACATACCGTAAGGGCGTTTAATAAAAAAAATTATTAAAAATGAAATGTCCATAAAGAATAAATGGACATTTGTAACCGCAATAACAGCCGCGAGGCGAGCTGTGGCGGAGCTTATGAATGAGCGATCAAATCACATTAACAAAATGTTTTTTGTGGATGGTGTCTTCGGTGTATTTGTAATATTATACAGGTGGTAAGGTAATTTTGATTATATCGGATTAATGAATAGTTCCGAGCTATGGAATAAAATAACGCGAGAATGAAGCCTAAATTGGTGTGCTAGCGTAAAGTGTATTTTAGGCAAGGTGATGATGCTTGAAGTACTAAACATAGGGCTGGGAATCGATTCCAAAAAGAATCGGTTGGGAGTCGATTCCATCAAGGGGAATCAGCTCTTCATTCAGAGCCCTTTTCAGTTCAACAAAGCTTATCTATGGATGCCTCTCAAACGGAAGGCTGCACACATTTAAATTAACGAAAATAAACTGAAAGAACGAGTCGGTACTGAGATCATCTGAATTTTAGGATGCAGCCTTCCGTTTGAGAAGCATTCACCTTCCTCATGCTCGCTAAAAGTGATTCGAATTCTGATTAGTTTCCTGCATAGGATAGTTTTAATGAACCAGTTCAAAAAGCTTATTTTAGATAAAAGGGGTTATTTTAGGGTGGATCTGGCTTGTCCACAATTTTTGAGCGCTGCACGACAGAATAGACCATGACGTCATCGAGGGTCTTGATCTTATTTCCATCTAAAATACTATTTGTTTAAAACATTTCTGTCAGCCAATAATAATTATAAAAGAACGCCCCGAGCATAGATCAGTGGCCCAGAGCGCATCTGACTGACAGATAAACCACGAGCTCTATCAGTTATTGTTCATGTTCTGGTTATCTTGTTTCAGTGTACAGTTTGTTAATTTTGTGCAAAGCATACAGTCAAAGTAAACTTCATCATTCAGCTGAACTGTTCACATTTATTTTAGACACTTCATGTCTTGTTCAATTCCTGCCATAAACGCATGTCCCTGCTGAGCTGTGGGCTAGGTTCCTTCAATCTAAAAAAACAAGAATCGAAAACAACAGAGAGGAATCGATTCCAGAACCAGGAATCGGAATCGAACAGCCGCCTGAGTAAACAAGAACAAAAGCAATTGAGCGGGGGAAAAAACAACCAGTCCGTTTGAAAACAGGAGGTGCGCAAGTCATTGGATAGCAGTAAAGCGCAGACTTCACACATCGCCAATCACAAGCCTTTGCACCGTATGACGCCATAAGCGGGGCTGTATGAGGCTGTAAAAGCAGGCGCATCATAACTAAAGCCGCATTTTCTACTTACGCAGAGCGGAAATATATCTCAGCAATGGCAAGAACCAAGCAGACCGCTCGTAAATCCACCGGTGGCAAAGCCCCGAGGAAGCAGCTCGCTACTAAAGCCGCCCGGAAGAGTGCCCCAGCCACCGGCGGCGTCAAGAAGCCTCATCGCTACAGGCCCGGCACCGTGGCTCTGCGGGAGATCCGTCGCTATCAGAAGTCCACCGAGCTGCTGATCCGCAAACTGCCTTTCCAGCGTCTGGTGCGAGAGATCGCTCAGGGCTTCAAGACGGACCTGCGCTTTCAGAGCTCCGCTGTCATGGCCCTGCAGGAGGCCAGCGAGGCTTATTTGGTCGGTCTGTTTGAGGACACCAACCTGTGCGCCATCCACGCCAAGAGAGTCACCATCATGCCCAAAGACATCCAGCTGGCCCGCCGCATCCGCGGAGAGCGCGCTTAAACCCGCCGCATTACACCCCAAAGGCTCTTTTAAGAGCCACCACAATCGCACTGAACGAGAAAACTTCCACTGTAACGCTTGATATTACGAATTCAATTAAAATTACTCCTAAAATGCTTATGAATATAATAGTCAAGTGCAACTATATAAGGGCCATTCCACAGAATTGGTGGAAACTGCTGTCCCACAATCAACAAACCCATTTAAAATGCATTTAAGTATCTTAGATGTTTACAAATATCCTTTTATCTATTGAAACCCACAACAATATTTAAAATATCTGTAAGCTTTATATGTATGTGTGTATATATATTCTTTGTAAATGATGAAATAAAATTGTGCCCTGTATTTCCATGTCTTTTTGTCATTTTCATGTATGTTTTAGTTTTATTTCATTGACTGAGAATGATTTTAAGTGCAGCCCTACATTTATGAGGAATTATTCCTGTCTTTCACCCACAGCTACATAGTGAGTACATTGGTCTCATCATTTGGAGATGTGCTCAAAAGTCTGACAATCTGTGTGTAACGTTAAGGAAAGTCACTACCTAACACCTTTTTTCTACAATTAAGCACCCTTTTCTGTGTGTTACTTCATATCATATAGTTTGTATATGTGTACAATGTTCAGAAGAACTGTGCTGCTAGCTAACCATGTGCTGATTAGCATTTGTGAGTAAAACAAATCTAGAAGCGCGGCTCTAGACGACGACGATGAGGATGATTTGTAAGTCGCTTTGGTTAATAAAAACGTCTGCCAAATGCATAACGTTACATGTAAATATGTAGATATGATCTTACAAATCATCTCTGTCAAATTCTTCTTCTTCTTTCTTTTACTGCAACCGCGCTTAACAGTGCATTACTGCCATCATCAGGTAGCTTGGATCAGTAACAGAACAGGTTTGGATTAAACCTCATTGTTTCCTGCTCTAACTAGCGGGGAGGTGTGCGCCATATGACGCGCTGGTTTCAGTTAGGTCCTGTAAGCAAATGTAAAATGCCTCCCTGGCACTCTTGTCTCTTATCCGTTTTCTCACTTGATTGAAGCGAGAAAGGTCTCTATCATGTCTGGAAGAGGTAAAGGCGGTAAAGGACTCGGGAAAGGAGGCGCTAAGCGCCACCGTAAAGTTCTGCGCGATAATATCCAGGGGATCACCAAACCCGCCATTCGCCGTCTCGCGCGCCGCGGCGGCGTCAAGCGCATCTCCGGTCTGATCTACGAGGAGACCCGCGGGGTGCTGAAGGTGTTCCTGGAGAACGTGATCCGCGATGCGGTCACCTACACCGAGCACGCCAAGAGAAAGACCGTCACCGCCATGGACGTGGTGTACGCGCTCAAACGACAGGGACGCACCTTGTACGGTTTCGGAGGTTAAAAGCCTTTAAACCACAAACCCAACGGCTCTTTTAAGAGCCACCCACACTGTCACATGAAGAGTCGATCTTCAACTTTTGTTGGTGATTTGGGTCTCATATAAATTAATAAACGTTTGTGAATCAATCCACTTTTAAAAGTGAAGCGGTGTGGTGGGTGGTTATGCGCGTGGTTGCACCGAAATAGAATGTTCTGTGTGAGCCGAACAATGATTATTCAGTTTATTTGTTTCTCTCGGTTTTGTTTTGTGACTCGTTCGTTTCTTCTGTCACTAAAACAAATTCCTCGTGTGTATAAACGTGCCTGACAATAAATATCTTATTCTGGTTTTGATTCGGATTCTCAAAATCGGAGCTCGTATAATGTTATATATTTCTGTCAGAGGCGCACACAATGAGAGCGTGTTTATTTTTGTCCTGCATGGCATTTTTATTTGCTTGTTTAGCATTTAATTAGAATTGAAGTGATTTATACAATAAAGAGAAAACAATCAGACGGCAAAGATACTTAAGTTTGAGCAGAAGAGAGATATTAGCAGGACAGCAGAGGTGAATAAAGTATCTAATCTTTAAAGCTCTCCTTTCTCCAAATTCTCTCAATGGGTTCATTAGACGTTTTTAAAAATTACACTGTATGATATTGATCCTGAGTGATATTGCAGACATTTGTTTTCTTGTACAGAATATGATTAATAAAAAGAGCGGGAATTGAAACAAAAGAAACAGTCACGTGGGCTGGTTCGCTCAAACACGGAGCGGTGGGCGGGGCTATCATTTCACCGCCTGTGATTGGCCCTCCTTCCGCTCGGGATACTTCGAGTTGTCCAATCACATATGGGTTTATGGGTTTAGTCTGTAAAAACACGCAATCAGAAGCTTCCATATTTCTTTGATAATTAGCATAGATTCGTCAATAAATGCCTCAGTCTCGCTCATTCTAATCATCGACTCGTGAGGTTTTAGTCTCGCAGCAGAATCATGCCTGAACCAGCAAAGTCCGCGCCTAAGAAAGGCTCCAAGAAGGCCGTCACTAAGACCGCCGCGAAGGGAGGAAAGAAGCGCAGAAAGTCCAGGAAGGAGAGCTACGCCATCTACGTCTACAAAGTGCTGAAGCAGGTTCATCCTGACACCGGGATCTCTTCGAAGGCGATGGGCATCATGAACTCTTTCGTCAACGACATCTTCGAGCGCATCGCCGGTGAAGCGTCTCGTCTCGCTCACTACAACAAGCGCTCCACCATCACTTCCCGGGAGATCCAGACCGCCGTGCGTCTGCTGCTGCCCGGGGAGCTGGCCAAACACGCCGTGTCTGAGGGCACCAAGGCCGTCACCAAGTACACCAGCTCCAAGTAGAGCTCCGCTCCAGCTCTCACACCCAAAGGCTCTTTTAAGAGCCACCCATTTTCTCACTGAAAGAGCAGCTGATGTTAATATTTTAGTTGTAAGCTTCAAACATGAATGGAATGAAGTGTTTGGTTAATCATAGAAGCTAAACCCGCGTACTGCAACTTCAGAATCGATCGAGGTGACACTACAACGCTTCTGTTTAAGAATCAAATTGCAACAGTTGTTTGAATTAATGCTTATTAGTGAAGATCAAGTGTTACTCACGTATTTGATAGATACGCTTTTATGTGTGATAGTGTATATCACCGTAAACTAACTCACTCGTTTAAAAAAATGCATTCGGGCTTTATTTAAATTAAATTGATTCAAATTCAAAAATTTATTAATTTGTTCTAATGTAAATTTATTTTCGCTTTAAGTTTAACCTTGCAAGTGAACTCAAAGATTTACCTTCTCAGACTGCATTCAATCTGATATCGTTGTTTATTAGTATGGAGCAGAGTCCTGCAAACGTTTTCTATGTACTTACTATCGTCCCAGAAGATGATGACTGAAGTATCCGATCCGAATCCAGAGACAATAAAAACAGCTCTAAATATTACCCAGCTTATTACTGGAGGCCACAGATTTTGTCAGCGCCATTAAGATAGGTTATTATTTTTCGAGAAACTCTTAATATATAGATATATATATATATATATATATTAATATTCGGACATAAAGCACATATATGGCATGCTACGTTTGATTGTCAACTTTTCTTAATCTTTATACACTTGCATTTTATTTTGTATCTAGGTTCTGTTTGAGTTGTATTTCTATATTCTTATATTCATGAAGTCCATGCACGAGTTCTGTGTTTGAATAGTTGCTTTTTGTTTCACATTTCACACAAAACAATCAATCCTTTTTCTTTTTTTTTGCCGCCAAGTGTCTAGATATTTAGATGTTAATAAAAAAAATAAAAAAATGATTTGGCCACCAAACGGTTGATTTTTTAAAAGTTATGAAATATATTTTATTATACATTTTTTTCAACTTTCTTAAAAAATTTGTATTAATTTTTTCCCCTCCCATCATCATCTTGATGAAAGAAAAAGCTAAATATACTGGAACTTGGAAAAAAGTGCAAAAGGAGCCCATCCCAAATTGACATTAATGTACCCTGAGCTTTAAACATACCTGAATGGATTTTTTAATTAATAAATTAATGATTATTGTTATTATTATCCCCCCTCAATCAAATAAATACTGTTATAAAGATTCTATTAACATCACAGAAAATAGTTTTCATCCACAGTTCCTCAGGTTCAACACTCAAGTGTGACACAGAGTCACTTCTTGGATATAATATTTTGTGTAATTGAACAATCTGTTTCTGTTTAAACACTTCATTATCACAGGAATGAATGCAGACTCTCACACACTCTTCACACAGCAGTTCAGTGCATCATGAACTCTGTCTGTAAGATCTCAGGAGACGCGGCTCGTTCTGCCTCATATGAAGACTTCGGCTCCAGGAACTCAAGTGCAGATCCTCTTCTGCTAGTCTTCCTCATCCTCTTCCTCCTCTGGTGAATATTCTTAATCGATCGGTTTGTGCCAGAAACCGAAGAGTATTTATATAATTTTTTACCTCTAATACACCACTACGACCAACTGAACACCTGAACACACCCATTAACGTAAACTACGCCAGAGCGCGTACACCCTTCACGCACTGGATGCCGTGCGCGCTCAAGGCAGTTGGACATAGTGTTGTATTAGAGGTAAAAAATGATATAAATACTGTTCAGTTTCTCGCACACACCTACATCTTGGATGCCCTGGGGGTAAGCAGATAAACATACAATTTTCATTTTTAGGTGAACTATCCCTTTAAAGCAACAAAAAACAAAACGGCCCCTTGGTTCAGTGCATCGGTTGTTGATTGGCGTTGTGGGGTTTAAATGGCACTGAATGACTGGAGAAGTCTGTCGTTTTCACCAGAAAGACCAAGTTTTTAAATTTTAAATAAACATGACAAGGCCGGACGGACATTAATATAAAAATCTCGAGGGTCATGAAGTTCCAGATGCCAGAACTTGAGACTTGAAGACAAAGCCGAGACGCCAGCTGTACATAGAACAATCC
>JADLZN010011080.1:0-40643 GCA_018155175.1 Sinocyclocheilus anophthalmus
AAAAGAAAAATCCACTGACTTAACCTTTTTTATTCCAAGACCTACCCATTTGAACCCTCAAAATGTATTAAATTTACTCAATCCACCTCGAATTGTTTCCTCTGACAGCAGAATTATAGAAAAATTTTATTACTTTACACATACACATTCAAGATAAGAAGTGGAAAACATGATGATATGCTGGGATGATGGGCTCTGGCCGTGGGGCCAGGCCCGAGCTGGACCGAAAAGTGGCCAGAAGGAGTCGAAGGACAGCGCACAACCGAAATGGAACTTCGTTTCGATTTCTGGATTTGTTCATTCCCTAACCCTAACCTAAAAAGAGACCAAAAACACCCAAACCAACAACTCAATCCTAACACACCCCCCTTAAAAAAAATCCCACATCAAAACATAATAATAATAATAATGACTTGTATACTTAGAGGTAGGTCAACTCACATCAATTGGAGACAGAAACACCATCTCCTCACTCTACCATGGGGGCACGTGACGGGGTGTCTGCTGAAACATTCTCAACTCCCTTAATGTGTTTAATTGACAAGTTATAAGGCTGTAAGAAAAGTATCCATCTCATTAAGCGTTGGCTCTGACTCTGTAATGTGTGAAGAAATGTCAAAGGATTGTGATCCGAATAGATAACAACTGAGGACCCTCCCCCCACATACACATCAAAGTGTTGAAGTGCCCAGATCAACGCCAGCGTTTCCTTCTCAATAACAGAATAATTCAATTGATAGGAATTAAACTTACGTGAGAAATAACTAACTGGATGACTAATACCACCAAAATGAGTCTGGAGAAGAACCGCTCCTGCTCCCACTTGACTTGCGTCAACTTGGATCTCAAACGGAAGACCACTGTGGGGCACTGCTAATACAGGAGCAGCAGTCAACAACAACTTCACATTCTCAAATGCTTTTTGACAATGGGGGGGGTCCACTCAAATTTAGCGGAGTTCTTTAAAAGATTAGTCAATGGATAAATGACATGAAAAATTGGGGCAAAAATTGCGATAGTAACTAGCCATCCCAATAAACCTCATGAGCTCTTTTTTAGTACAAGGAGTAGGGAAATTCTCTATTGCGCTCACCTTAGCTCGCACCATCCTTGGCCAACCTCCTTTCCCAAATAAGAGAAACCTGCCTAAACTATAACGTCGTCCAAATAAACCTTGCAGCCTTCTAAACCAGACACTACACGATTCATTAATCTTTGAAATGTCGCTGGAGCGGTGCGTAACCCGAAGCTCATAACAGAATAAGAGTACAGCCCCGAAGAAGTTATAAAAGCAGTGATTTCTTGTGCTCGAGGTGTCAAAGGCACCTGCCAGTACCCTTTAAGTAAATCGAATTTACTGACATATCTCGCTGAGCCCACTTGATCAACGCAATCCTCCATCCTCGGGAGTGGAAAAGCGTCAGGTTTGGTGATTTTATAAATTTTTCTATAGTCCGTACAAAACCTGAACGTTCCATCCGGTTTTCTAACCAGCAACACGCGCGAAGCCCAACTCGAAAAGATGTTTGCAATGTTATTTTCAGCATATACTGAACTATGACTCCACTTTAGACGTTTTCAAAAGGGACATGGATAAAAGCACTGGCGTATAGGTGAAGCACTCCCCACATCCACGTTGTGCTCTATGAAATGAGTTTGTGATGGAACGTCTCAAAACAACGATGGAAATTCGTGTATCAACAGTGACACCTACTGCTCGCCCCTGAACACAACAGATAAAATGGAAAACAACACCGCCTCAAACTTTAAAGTCCTACGAGTTTTTCAATCCGAGGTGGCCCCATTACCAGCACGTCTAGAACTGAACCATTCCTTCTCTCACACGACGACTGCATCCGACCCTTTAGTACACCGAATCCCCGACCCAACGCAGATGATTTTAAAATCAGTTTAGTTGAGCAATCGCTTTTTTTGAGAAAAAAAAGGCTTCAATAAATTTACATGACAAATTTGGGTTATTTTCTTTCTGTCTGGAGTTGCAATTTCATAATTAAGATCGGACAGTGCATTGGTACCAACAAATTTCACGCAGAACGGAGAGCCCACTAAAGGCAGTAATGCCAAAACCTGTTCCCCAGGATTAAATACGCGCTGTTCAGACTGGCGATCAAATAACTTTTTCATCTTTATCTGCGCCTTTTCCACATTTTTCTGTACTGCTTGACCAGCTAAAGATAAGCGTCTTCTAAAACCGTTTACATATTCAAGCAGACTTTTTGGTGGCTGTTTACCTTTTAACTGATCACCCACAACGGCAAGCGAAACCGCGCACCTTATGCCCAAAAACTAGTTAATTTGGAGTAAAACCCAAACTAGACTGTGTGACCTCCCTTGTGGCCAACAAAAGTCATGGAATTCCTTCCTCCCAGTCTCGGTTTAATTCACCGCAATACGCACGTAAAAGAGACTTAAGCGTTTGGTGAAACGACCTCCAGCGCCTCCATGACTCTGATGGTATGCGACAGGGCTTTTACAACGGACCGAGTATTGATGTTACGCATCGCATAAGCCGCTGGGTAGCGAGTACTTTGACACATTACAGTCAAGAGAAATTTACTTCCCGACTTAGAGGGAGGTAACGGGCCAACACAGTCTACTAACAGATGTTCAAAGGGTTGCTCCACTGGAGGTATTGGATACAATGGAGCCCGTTTCAGTGGCTGATTAGGTTTTCCGGTCACTTGGCACGTATGACAGGTTTTAATAAACCGAGAGATATCTTTTTTCAACAGCGGCCAATAAAAATGCTGCAAAACTCTGTCATACGTCTTTTTTACACCTAAGTGCCCGGCTATATCGCCGTGAGCCAATTGGAGTACAACATCTCTGAATTTCTCAGGTACAACAACTTGAACAAGTGACTCACCACCGCAATCTTCTCTTTGGGCAAGCCACTTGCGCAACAGCACCCCATCATATATAAAGTATCTAGTCGAGGCACTCTCCACATCCTCCGGAGAGAGAACATCAGCAAACAAAATTTTCAACCCAGGATCATCCCTCTGGGCGATGACTAGTTCTGCACCAGAAATTCTAGACAACAGAGACAATCCAGGAGCAACCCTGCCCTTCCGATTAAACAGTAAGTGGCGTTATCACAAAAGTTAACATCATCATCATTCAGCATTTTGGTCTTAGACCGCGTCACAACACAAGACGCATCCTCAGATAACTCACAACACCCTTGATCGGGAAAGGAAGACGGGGGGGTGGGGTGCACAATCAGTGAAGGGGCCAGTACCGGCCACACACACTCACCAGCCAAGTTGTTGCCCAAAATGACCTCCACTCCCTCCACCGGCAAAGAAGGGCGCACTCCCATAGTCACTTCTCCATTGACCAACTGGGACTGCAAAATAAACTTGTGCAAAGGAACAGACAATGTTTGGAGTGTAATCCCTTGGATTAATACATTCTTACCAACATATGAACTGGATGAAAATGGCAGTATGGAATCCAAAATGAAAGACTCTGAAGATCCAGTATCTCGCAAGACTCTTACTGGTACACACTCATGTCCCTCTAGAAGAGAAACAAACCCTTCCGAAATAAATGGTGCATACCCTGTGTTGTGTTTAATTTCAAAACTCCTTTTTTCCATGGACAGGTTTTCCGTACAGCATACAGACGGCACATGCGGCAAGCAACTCGTAAAAAACACAGGCGCATAATTTTTATTCTTGCCACATCCCTGTTTGCTTTTAAGTACAGGACATTCATTCTTCCAATGTCCGACTTCCAGACAATAACGACACATAGAATCAGATATCACCCTCTGAGAAGGTGAATTTCGATCACTGCGTTGCGACTGTTTAAGGTGAAGATTACCATTACCTCGATTCCCATAACTAAATTGATTCTTGTGAGTCAAAACGAAATCATCTGCTAATGATGCAGCTTCAATGGCAGTGCAATTTATTTTCGTTAATATACACTGCAATTTGATCGGGAACAATGCTTTTTAACTGTTCAATAACCATCATTTCGCGTAACTCACTGAATGACTGTACGTTCGATGTTGTACACCAGCGATCAAAATGGTTACTTAAATCTCATGTACACATGCGTTTGTCTCTCACTTCTCCAGAAAGCGAAAACCACTGCGATATAGCTTCTGGAACCACATCGAAAGCTTTCTAGCCCCCCCACAGCAGATTTTACACTATCATACTTCTATCTTTCCTCTACTGCGAAGAGCCCGTAATAGCCTCCTGAGCTTTCCCCACTAAAAAAAGCATAACGTTCGGTCGGTCTCATGCCATCCCGTTCATCTGCTCATGCTTTCAAATAAGAGAATAAGACGTCAGGCATCTCTCTCGTTGAACGCAGGCAACAATTTCAAATTCTTAATTATATCAAAAGGACGGTCTGCGCGATCACTAAATGATCTGCCCTCAGGTCTCAAACTCTCAACTTTGAACTGAAACTCTTGATTTTGTCGTTCTGCAAGCAAATTTTTGCTCATGTTTAATTTTTTCAAAGTCCATCTCACGCTGTTTCATCAAATCATCTAATTTAAGTTTTTCTATTTCTATCTCACAAACACGCATCTCCTTTTCGTGCAACTGTTGCATTTCAATAAGCTCTTTCTGCTGCTCAAACGACAAACCAACGAATGAAATTGATTTTTGAGCTGCAGGATTATCCCCAGCTGTTACTCGTTTCGGCGTAATTAATAAAATCTGAAGATCGCTCAGTTTGTTTCTTATTATTTCTCTGGCCTCATCTTTTCTCAAACGCTTTTCAACGCCACTTAATTCAAATCGTTCCATGATTTCCCACAGCTGTTTTTTCGAACACAGATTTAATAACTCATCTGAAGGAGCTTTACAGAATTCTTCAATTGATGTCATAATGCACAAATCGAATTTACACTAATTAATCCAACAATTATTTCGGCCTACCTATACTTCTAATTACGATTCAGCTCAGGTAATTCTTACGGTCAAAAATTGTGCACACATTCTCCACCTCCCCACCTAATCTTAACAAAACCCTCTAACTAACTACTCCCAGTCTTCATGTGCTCCCAAGAGTCAAGCCCTTTGAAGCACCCAAATACCGTTGGTGTAGAACCGAACCGAACAAACAGCTCGGAACTAATACCACGGCAGTGCACTCGACCCAGGAGACACACAAAAATAATAAATTAAAACAAAAAAACAATGCAAAGCGTTGCTACAACCTAACTGGGGAGTATCCAAACCCAGAAATACACAGTCCTTAAACCGCAAGAACTTACCCTTTCAGAGCTGACCAAAATACGAACCCATGCTCCAAACCAATCTTTCCGCCTGCTGGTCTCTCCCACCTAATTAATCAAACGAATAAGTTTAATAATTTGATACCAAAATCAAACAAATTTAATTGGACGACCCCCATATGTTACACCTGGCTCAAAGATGTAACATTAAGGGAGACGACAGGGCGGAATAACTTAAAACACAATATTATTACACAAAATATCAACCCCCAAAAACCAACAGTCACAAAGGCAGCTTGGCCTATCAGTAATATCAATCAGTATGAAATGCAAGTGAATGGATGCACAAAGAGAAGTGTGGTCAGTGCTAGTGAATGGATGCAAAACAAAACATAACGCCACAAAATTGGAGCGCGGCTCTGGCAAACTGCTCGAGCAACAGAAGAGCAGCCGCCCTGACGAACTCTCGCACCAGGTTTAAATAACAGCCATGACGAGCATCAGCTGCGCTCCAGTCACACTCCAATCACAGAACCTGCCACAGAGCCCAAGAAATGTAGGTAGTAGGTGGGGGGAAATAGATTATAATGAGATATGTAGAAGGAAGTGGAAGGGAAAGCGAGGGGTCGGTGATGCTGGATAAAACAGAATAATAAAAGAGTAAGGAACGTGACAAGGTGAGGATGTCTGAAAATGTAATGACAGAAGGGGAAACTTTCAGCAAGAAATAAAGAGAAGTATGAGGTCGTAATTAGGTTCAATGGAAAGAGTCAGGAGATCATGAAGAAAGTCAGCCCATTTGTGTTAACCACAACTCTGGCAAATAAAATAGGGGAGATTGAGTTTGCGAAAATCCTTAATGATGGTAACTTACTGGTTAGATGTGTCGATGCAGGGCAAATGGAGAAAGCTCTAAAAATTAAGGAAATCGCAAAATGTAAGGTGGAAAGTATGGGAAGGGTGGGAATAAGGAAAAAAAGTGGAACGATAGGAGTGATTACAGGGGTATCAATGAGTGTAACAGTGGAGGAAATAAAGAGGAATATCAAGGGAGCAAAAGTTGTAAGTGTTCAAAGAATGAAATCAACAAGGGATGGAGTGGTAAAGGACAGTGAAACAGTGCTAATAGAGTTCGAAGAAGAGATAGTGCCAAAGAAAGTTTTTTTTGGGTTTTATGAGTTACCCAGTGAGGGTGTACGTGCCAAAACCACTGAGATGTTTTAACTGCCAAAGGTTTGGTCACATTGCAAAAAATTGTAATGGGCAGAGAAGATGTGCAAGGTGTGGAGGGGACCATGAATATGGAAAATGTGGGTCAGGGGTACCACCAAATTGTTGTAACTGTGGTGGTGACCACAATGTGGCTTTTAGTGGATGTGAAATAATGAGACGAGAGACGAATATCCAAAAGATAAGAGTGGAAAAAAGAATCACATATGCTGAAGCTGTCAAGGTATCAGGGGAAAAGAATAATAAAGAGCAAAAAGTGGATACGCAAACACTGGTGCAACAGCAAGGTAATTTTGAAGGAATCTTTGTGAAAAAAATAGATTTGGTAACATTCATAGCAGGTGTGATAAATAGTACAGCGGAGGTTAAATCCAAAAATGAGAAAATCCAGTTGGTGGTTAAAGCTGCAGTCAATCACCTAGGATTAGTAGGACTGTCATGGGAAGAGGTGAGGGAGACCCTTACAAATCAGTCAAGTCAAGAGTCATCATGGGTTGGATAACAATAATAATGGTTATAATTTTACAATGGAATGCTAGGAGTATATTGGCCAATGGACAGGAGTTTAAACATTTGCGTGTCCCAGATTTCAATGCCCATAGCTCAATATGGGGAAGTATACACACAGATGCAAATGGTAAGGTGATTGAAGAACTGATGGATGAAAGATAATTGGTCTGTTTGAATGATGGTAGAGGAACTAGAGTAAATGTATTAACAGGGATTGAGTCAGCATTAGACATAACGTTAGTGTCTAATTCACTGGCTAGAAATAGTAATTGGGAGGTCTGGACAGCATCCACAGTGGGGAGTGATCACTACCCTGTCATATGCTCAGTGGGTGGGAGATTGGAAGCGGGACCAGAGGATAGAATTCCCAAATGGAATTTTAGTAAAGCTGACTGGGAAATTTTTAAGAAATGTAGTGATGATGCAATGATGAGGGTTGAGGTCTATGGTGACATAGATGATGTTAACAACCAGGTTACTTCTGCAATTATTAGGGCAGCAGAGGAAGCTGTCCCTAAGGGGAGAAAAATGATAAGTCGAAAGATGGTGCCATGGTGGAATGAAGAGTGTTATCAGGCGGTAAGAGATAGAAATAAAGCTTGCAGGATACTTAAAAGAACTCATAATTTGCAACATTTTATTCAGTATAAGAAGGCTCAAGCAGTAGTTAGAAGAACAGTATGCCAAGTAAAGCTGGAGGAAATTTTGTGACAAAATAGGAAGAACCACACCAGTGGGAGAAGTGTGGGGAATGATAAAAAGGATGGGAGGAGACAGAAGGCAGTGGGAATACCCAGTTATGGCATTTGAAGAGGAAATAGCGGTTTCAAACAAGGAGAAAGCAGAGATTATGGCTAAATCCTTTGTAATGGTTCATAGTTCAGAAAATTTGTCAGAAGAAGGGAGACGGAGAAGAGCAATATCCTTGAGTCAGCATCTTCATGAGTTAAATAGGAAGGAAGAAACTGAAAATGTATTGGATGATCCATTTACCTTAGCAGAGATGGTGAGAGCAATTAAAAGAGCAAAGCCTATGTCTCCAGGAAAAGATCAAGTCTGTTACTTAATGTTAAAGCAATTGGAGGAAAAGTCACTGTTGAAACTGCTGGAGATGTATAATAAAATATGGGAGGAGGGAAAATTACCAACTACCTGGAAAGAAGCAGTAGTGATTCAAATAAGGAAACCTGGTAAAGATCCTACAAAACCTATTAGTTACAGACCAATAGCTCTTACTTCAAATTTATGTAAAATCATGGAAAGGATTGATAGCAGATAGATTGACCCATGACCTTGAAAAAAGAGGCGTATTGGATAACTGTCAGAGTGGCTTTAGGAAGGGAAGAAATACAATAGATTCTGTGGTAAGATTAGAGACTGAAGTAAGGAAGGCACAAGTGAATAAAGAGAATGTAATAGCAGTATTTTTTGACATAGAAAAGGCCTATGATATGATGTGAAAGGAGGGGTTACTGATCAAACTGAATAAGATAGGGGTTGGAGGGAAGGTGTTATATACAAGTAAGAAAATACAAGTAAGAATTGGGACAGACATGTCAAATCAATACACAGCTGAAAATGGCACACCTCAAGGGAGTGTGATAAGTCCATTACTCTTTATAATTATGATCAATGATGTATTTGGTAGAGTTCCAGAAGATATAGGAAGGTCGCTATTTACAGATGATGGGGCATTGTGGAAGAGAGGTAGAAATATGGAATTTGCAAGCAGGAAAATACAGGAAGCAATTGATAAAGTGGTTGAGTGGGGATATGATTGGGGGTTTAGGTTTTCTATAGAAAAGACAGTCAGTCTTTTTTACAAGGAAAAGAATTCCGGAAGGAATGAAGTTACAAATGTATGGAAGAGACCTAAAGAGGGTTGGAAGGTTTAAATTTCTAGGAATTAATTTGGATTCACAATTAACATTTACAGATCATATCAGGAAAATGGAGGAAAAGTGCAAAAAGGTAATAAATGTAATGAGATGTTTGAGGGGAAGAGAGTGGGGTGCAAGCAGATAATCTCTGAAAAGAATATATGTGGCTCTAATACGGTCAGTCTTAGATTATGGTAGTGTAGTTAGTGTAGTATTTAGGTCGGCCCAGCTAAACGCAGTAAAAAAATGATGTAGCTTCCAGGCACAGGCCACTGAGAATATGTATGGGGAGCTTTCAAAACAACCCCAGTGTAGCCATACCGTAGAAAATGCGTTGGGAATGCTATAGAGGTTAAGAAGGAAGCAGTGATGGCTAACTATTAGCCAGGGTTACAAGGGACATATTAATTCACAGCTCACTAAGCAGTATTGCAGGAGAGTGGAGATCATGCAGAGGACTGCCACAAGAATCTAAAGGAGAATTTTGGTCGGATTGGAAATGTTGTAGCTAAAGAATTAGAAGTGTTTCATTTGAGGATAAGTTCTACGGTAGTCTATCCAGAGAGTGCTCCATGGAAGCTCTTCTGGCCTGAGGTAGACTGGTTTGTGCCAGAGGAAAAAAGGAAGGCAAAGGAGGATATTAATTTGAAAAGAGTGTTTAAGAATTGGGTACTGGAAAAATATAATGAATATATAAAGATTTATACAGATGGTGCTAAGAACCCAGAGACAGAAGTAGCAGGATTGAGGGTGGTGTTACCAGATAGAGGTAGAGGAGTAAATAGAAGAACATCTGATAAGTTAGGGGTTTACACAGTGGAAATGCTGGCCATGTTAATAGCATTAAGATGGGCTGAAAAGACAGGACAGGACAAAGTTTTGAAATGCTCAGATTCGGCATCAGCTCTAGCAAGTCTAAAGTCATTCTATTCTAAAAGTTGTCAAGATATACTGTTTGAAGTACTCCAGTCAGTAACAAGAATGGTAAGTCATGGAAGACAGGTGAAATTTATATGGGTCCCAGATCATGTAGGGATAAAGGGGAATGAAATGACAGATAAATTAGCAAAAAGGGCATTAACAAAAGGAAAAATAGAAATGCAAGTAAGTGTTAGCAAAGCAGAAGTTAAAAGTGTAATATGGGAGAGAATAAATCAAAAGTGGCAAGAGAGGTGGGATGGAGAAGGGAAAGGTAGGCACTTATATCAAATCCAAAGGGAAGTTAAACATAAAATTGTTGATAGTGGAAATCGGAGAGAAGAAATTGTGTTAACTAGGCTAAGACTGGGACATTGCTTATTAAATAAAACACTTAAATTGATAGGGAGGCATGATACTGGACTGTGTGAGGGTTGTCAGGAAGAGGAGTCAGTAGAGCATGTGGTCTTGAGATGCAACAGGTATGGAGCACAGAGAGAGGTGATGAGGAATGATCTAAGGGAGATGGGGGTTCAGGATATTACATTAAAAGGATTATTGAGCACATAGCATAGGGCACAGACCAGAATTCTTATAAACGTTTTAAGAGTAACTGGGGTTTTTTATAGGATATGAAGAGTTAAAGGAATAGTGAGGAAGGTAAAGTATTATTATTATTGTTGTTATTAATGTTATTATAAAGCAGGGCATGGATAAGGTGTGCGTGTGTAGGTATGTATGTGTCGGGACAGAGGCGGGAGAACGGGTGATTTAGTCTGTAAACCTATTTTCTGATCCACACTCCGGAGCAGAAGGTGACGGTAATGCACCAATACGCTGGATGCCAACCGCCGTAAAAATATAAGAAGAAGAAGAAGAAGACACCCTTCCCCCGTGATTTTGACTCCATTCTGACTTCATAAAATTTATCCACTGAGAAATACGTGAATAACTGACAGAGTAAAGGCGTGAGTTTCTTTGTTATTATATTAGTATATTAATAAATATTTTACATTTTCTTCTAAATATGCTACCATCTCTCCCTTTTATTATAATGCAAATTGAACATTGATCTTTCTTTAATTGTGGCGGTTACTAGACAAGCATACTTTTCCAGCCATTCATTTCTAAATATTACAGTAATGATGTATATTGATTAGTAACATATTGGCTACTTGTTTTATAAGGTGTAATCCTTCTGGAGCCAGAAGAAATCTGTCGCCAGTCAAAATGAAACATAAAAATATTCTCCAAAAGGTAATATTTCAATAACCTGTTTCAGGAGCTATGTATTCAGTGTTTTTTTCCCTTCTTTTTTTAAGAGTATTTATCTGTCCTGTGTAGCTAATAGAAAGAAGGCAGAGGCCCGCTTAACTGGTGGGGGCCCACCACCACCTCCCCTCACCCCAGTGGAAGAGTTGGCTCTGTCCCTTAATAAAGGGCGGCCTGTGGTTGACGGCATCAAACACGGAACCTCTTCAGACTGTGCCTCCCACAATAGTGATGTACTGAAATGTAGGTTTACCACAGTAGCAGTTATGATTTATTGTAATTTTTAAGTCCCAAGTAAAAAATGATCTACGCTGACACTTAAAGGCATTTGGAATGCACTTAATGATTGTTTCTCTTGTACATTTGCCTGCTTTTTTTTTGTTAGCTGCTATGCTGCTGTCCGTAATCTTATTTATTAGTACCCTTTCATTGCATGCTCTTTATGTACTTTTGTGGGTTTTTTATCTAGATATATTATATATATATATATATGTAGCTATCTCTTGCCTTTGCATTGTCTTGCAGTTACTGATGGATGTACAGTATTATTGGACCCTCCTGAAACCACACAGTCTGTCACAGTTGTAAGTAATTATTGTCTGGTACCATTAGGTTCGTTTGGATTTTTTAGTTTCTGTTAAACAGACAGAGTATACTTTCATATTTTCACTGTAGGATGTAGATGAAGAGACAATGTCTGCTGTGACAGAAATAGAAAATGATGGAACACCCATAGAGGTATGATGCATATCATATAATGCATTCCCCTCATTTTACACAGAATTAAACAAAATGTGTTTGTCCTTTTACAGAATGTGGCTGGGGATGCATATGCAGATGAAAATGTGATGTTTATCTGCTTACCCCCAGGGCATCCAAGATGTAGGTGACTTTGTTTCTTCAGTAGAACACAAATTATGATTTTTAACTCCAGCCGTTGCAGTCTGTCAGTCGTATAATGCATGGCAATAGTAACAAAATCTATGAGAGTAAAAAAAAACATGCACAGACAAATCCAAATTAAACCCTGCGGCTCGTAACGACACATTGATGTCCTAAGACACGAAACGATAGGTTTGTGTGAGAAACTGAACAGTATTTATATAATATTTTACCTCTAATACACCACTATGTCCAGCTGTCTTTGTGCGCGCACGGCATCCGGTGCGTGAGGTGTGTACGCGGCTACGCGCTCTGCCGTAGTTTACGCAAGCGCCGGAAGTGATCTCTCGCGCGTATACGTCACTCATTGTTTACACAGTGCACAGTCATTGTAGGTACGACGGCTAATCAAAATGGTACTTACTTGCGCTTATCCGGATTGTTCAACCGACTTCAAACTAAAAGATTACGTTCTCTCGCGCGAACTCATTCGGGAGTGGTGACTTTCCACGTATTCCCAACTTCTAGCCTGCTCGCCGGAAGTTATGGTTGATTGCTCTTCGGCTGGATATCAACACACCCGTTAACGTAAACTACACCAGAGCGCGTACACACCTCACGCACCGGATGCCGTGCGCGCGCACAAAGACAGCTGGACATAGTGGTGTATTAGAGGTAAAATATGATATAAATACTGTTCGGTTTCTCACACAAACGATTATCGTTTCGGGTCTTAGGACATCATGTGTCGTCCACGAGCCGCAGAGGTTAATTTGGATTTGCTGCGACATGTTTTTTGTACTACTCATAGATTTGTTACCATTGACATGCAGTTATACAACTGATAGACTGCATACAGACTGGAGTAAAAATCATAATTTGGGTTCTAATGAAGAAAGAAACAACGCACATACATCTTGGATGCCCGGGGGTGGGGGGGTAAGCAGATAAACATCAAATTTTCATTTTTGGGTGAACTATCCCTTTAAGAAGGCCCAAATTGAAATAGAAATGCTGGAGCATCGCCTAAAGGTGGGAATTGTATGTGAACACTGATCTGTTAGTTGGTGTTAAATGGTATATAAAGCAATGACTAAAATTCAATTTTTATAAAGCAAAGACATAAACAATGCTTCATTGCAAACCATTCAAATAAAGTGATTTTGACAAATAATGTCTCTTAGCACTCTGCCATCTCTTTGGTCTGCTACATTCATTTGGGGTTCCTCTAGGCTATCTTCATCAAGTGCAGGGGGGTGGCTCTCTCCTCTTATTGTGGCAATGTTGTGAAGGACAACACAAGCAACTGTGATGTCACATGCCCTCTCTGGACTGACTCTCAGCCCACACAGACGCTGAAACCTTGCCTTCAGGATGCCTATGGTCATCTCGACCTTGGCCGTGTCCTGCTGTGGGCCAGGTTGAACGGTGTCTGTGGTCCAGGCTCAGGTTGAGGATAGGGCGTCATCATAAAAGGCGAACAAGGGTACCCTCTGTCCCCCGGCAAGTAACCACTGAAGTGTCCTATAATGATTTAAGTGTACAAATAAAAATGTAATGAAAAATATAAAAACACTGTAGAGCAAAACGTACCCTGTTGGAATTTGTGGCACAACGATGACTCCCTAAAAATTCTGGCATCATGCACAGACCCTGGCCACTTGGTCTCAACATTAGTGATGATGTGGGTTGCATCACATATTACCTAGTTAGTGGGGACAAGTGATGAGTTTAATGCTTTTAACACCGAAAGATTGAGGAGTGAAAAAACAGTTGATACCTGCACATTGATGCTATGGACAGACTTCCCATTAACATAGTCTCCTTCATTGACCGAAGGAGCTTTAATAGAATGTGGGTGCCATCAATGCACCCAAATCACATTTGGGAACCCTGAAATTTAAAGTTATGTTATTAAAGAATTAAGTCTGTGTGTGTGTGTGTGCAGTATGCTTAGAGCAAGTAATGGTATGTAACTAATATGTCACACAGGTTTATGGCCAGGGAACAGTACAAAAGTGTGTAGAAACCGCTTCAGTGCCAGGCATACTGTACGAACGGCTCTACACACAGGTGCCTTTCCCACATACTCTGTAGTGGCCACATTTTATAGAAAACTCCCTGTCGCAAAAAAAAAAAAAATACGAAACAGAGCAAAAGAGCAAAGAGCAATTGACAGAATGTGTTCTGTGGTAAGCGCTGACCCGCGGTTCGTCACATTTGATATGTAAGGTTTCAAAAGATTCTTTAAAAAAAATTAACGAATCTTTTGAAAAATGGTAACGCTCGTGCAAATATTCATTCGGATATGAAAATACATCGATACATGGCCTTATCACCCTCTCGCGGTGCAAAAAACCTAGTATAATCTGTGCTTCTACATCCACAGGATCGTCATCAAAAGGGCACGCCATGCTGAGTGACCTCTCTGAAACAAACTAACCCTGGAACAGAAGCTGCTCCGAAGCAGGTTATCTTCAGAGAGTAAGTTGCTATGGTTACTTACATACACTGAAAGTAACCTCCGATTTTGGAACCGAAAGCTGAGGTTATCCGATCGCTTATCCTCCAACATACCCGGGTATGTCACATAACCTGCTTTCTGGAATACCCCCTGTTCTTATAGAGACTTAATCGTAGACCTATACCAATGGGCTTATTATCAGTGTGGAATTTGTGCTCTAGTGCAATAATACATCGAAAAAAGTCTTTCTTTTGTAGCCAAGAACGGTAAAAAATATAGAATTAAACTCTGTTATTACCTGTGTTCTACGCATGTTGTTTATTTGTTTTTTTTTTTTTTTTTTTTAATCGGTGTCTTTGTGGTTTAAGTTATGTTGGAAAAACATCACGTCAACTTAAACAAAGAATTAGGGAACACAAGAGTTCTATCAGGAGAAAAGATATGAACTATCCAGTTGCAGCTTATTTTCTTGCCTTAAATCATGATGTTTCTACCTTGCTGGTATGTATGAACAGTTTTTTTAATAGTACCTATTGCGGGTTGTTATTAATCAATGGATCTTTACAGCAATTGGTCATGAATTCATGAATCTGTTTTTAAATGGGGTGTACTTTGTGATGTCATGCTTAAAAAAATTCCTGATGAAGGTCATGCGACCGAAACGTAGTCAATAAATATTTTGATATTTTTTGCATAGATAGTGTGCGGGATTTGTTTTTTGCTTTTTAGTTTTTTGACCTGGTTGGTCTTTGCCTCCAATGCACCTTATCTATTGCCGTCCGGTGTGCGGAGTTTAATTGTTAATGAATTACAGAGCTCTACAATTGAAATTTTACTAGTAAAAAACAAATGAAAGATATGCTTAATTGCAAAGCTCTGTAATTGAATTAAAGAGCTCTCAAATTCAATTGTCACTAGTAAGAATTGAACTGTAGAGCTCTCTTTTCAGCGCGACCTCATTATGATAATTGCGCCTCATGCATATTCATACAACGGGTGACTGTCTGTCCCGGTAGCCTTGTGGGCAGTCCGTCGATAACACCGTTGCGCTACGGGTGTCCTGAGTTTGAGTCCCATCCCGCACCCCTCCCCCAAATTCACTTATACTGTCCTATAGGAATAAATCAATCTTAAAAAAAGAAAATGGGGACTCAAGCAGCTTGTTCAGTCAAGCAGCTTTTAATGATGAATAGCAGCGCTGAGGCTCTAATCTATTAAGTATTATTATATATTGATTAAAATCATTATAAAATGATTATGCTTTACAGAGAAGAAATATAGGTAGTCTATGTAGCTACTGTAAGTTATTTTTAAAGGTGAATTCACACTTGCACAGAAAACATGCATATAAATGTATTCTCAGCAATATGCATATTTAATTATTGGTTGTAAAATACCTGTTTTTGTTAAGCTTTATTCGCATTATCCACTCACACAATAATGCTGAGGCTGGGACTGTACGTTAATCAGACAGCATTTTACGCATGATGATAGCCTGTTAGGAATGTTTTCCCCGTTTTAGAATGCCACTATAGTTATGGGGTCAAAAATATCCCTGTATTAGTTTTTGTTTTTTTATATTTATAACATCTGATATAGTTAGGTAATGTCACACAAGCAAGAGTGCCGTTTTCCGAATATTAGCGCACGAGCATGATGGTGAATGTGATGTTGATTTTATACAGTTCAACAACCAAGAAATTAATACAAGTGAGTTACATTTTGGACACACTATTGTCTGTTTTTGTTTCACCAACACAAATAGATCCAAACAAAGCCGGAAAAGAACTGTTGCTTGTCTCCGAGAGACATGTTTCATACTCGCATGAATCTGTGTTTTTAAATGAATCACTCAGTAAGACAAAGTCGTTCTGCCACCTACTGGCCAAAACCAGCCACGATTCCAGCACAAAAAGCAGCACACTCAGCAAAATATCGCCTAATTAAGCTTATCGAAAAAATACCCCAAAATAATGTCGCAATTGAATTTTCCCCCCTAATGTCTGACCAAAAAAAGAGAGAGAGAGAGAAAGAAAGAAAGAAAGAAAGAAAAATGTTAAACAATTTGCATGCGGACAAGTAACCAGGAATTTAGCCGATATATGTACTAGCCAAATTCTAAGTTACAGTGCCATAATTAACTTCAATAGATGGAACCGAATCATTAAACAGGTGATTCATGCAGGATCCAGATGAGTCCTCTGCACAATGTGACTTTTCTGCAGCCTGGAATTGAACTTCTGGTTTTGTTTGGTCAGAGGAGAACTGGCCCCCCGAATGAGCCTGGTTTCTCCAAAGGTTTTTTTTTCTCCATTCTGTCACTGATGGAGTTTTTGGTTCCTTGCCGCTGTCGCCTCTGCTTAGTTGGGGACACTTCATTTCCAGCGTTATCGTTGACTTGATTTCAAAGATATTATTTAAACTGAGCTGGATGTTGACATCACTGAATTTAATGATGAACTGTCTTTAACTGAAAAATGAGTGTTTACTATTGTCCTTTAGCATTACTGACACACTATTTTCCTATATAATGCTGTAAAGTTGCTTTGACACAATCTGTATTGTTAAAAGCGCTATATAAATAAAGGTGACTTGACTTGACATATCCTTACAAGTACAATTTTTGCTGTATTATTTGTGTCCCCTTCAAAAATTGCTCTTGAGAAATTTTATGTTTATTGTCCCCCCCAACTGTTAGATGAAATTGACGCCCTTGCTGGGGAGAATTAATCAGGAATAATTAAACTGCTTTGGATTAAGTACATTTAGATTTTCTAATTTTTCTAAACGTACATCCTGCTCTCCTATTTTTTTTTGGGGGGTAACTAAATTTACACCAGGGACACATGGTGCTGGATTTAAAATTTGGGCATCAAAAGGGTTGAGTAAAGTGGGAGATTTATTTAGAAATGAAACTATGCTCAGTTTTCAGGAATTAAGACAAAACTTTGATTTACCTAAAACTTTTTTTTTTTTTTAAATCTTCTAATTAGGAATTTTTATTGATAAGACACAGCATCGTTCTCCTTTCTTGCCGGATATGTCCCCTTTAGAAAAATTACTTTGAACCACTTCAGTGGGGGTAGGCAAATTTGTTTATTTTATAGACTAATCTCCACTAACTGTTTATGGAAGTGTCCCCAAGATGAAAGTTTTTGGGAAAAAGTTTAAAACTTTTTATCCCTGGTGTTGAAACAAAATGTTCCCAAATGTCCAAAACTCTGTATACTAAATATTTTCCCTATAATGTGCATTTTTACTATGTGTGTAATTTTTTATTTCCTTTTCTTTTTTTTTCTTATTATTTTTCTTTTTAATGTTAAAGTTTCTAAAATCAATAAAGACAGTGTTGAAAAAAAGGAAACCAATTACAATTGACTTCACGTTTATATTAGAATTATTTTTTATATATCATTTCATCACTTATTTACTTTATAATAAAAAAGAGCAAATTATGAGTAAATATATACTATATAGATTATTTTTAATTTATTTATTTTTTTGCAAAATTCTCCTCTCTATTGTACATTTTAATCTCTAGTTTATGGACACTGAATGGATTTTCTGCTGTTATGTGACAATGTTTTCTAGCTGCTGTCTTTCCGCCATTGAAACACTCACTGAGTGATTATATGAGACAATATATATTCAGTACGTTGTAGTGTATCTTTCAACATGGATCGATTGTGCATTCAATGTTTAGGCTATTTCATGCTATTTAAGCACTGAACTGAGGTAATGCGGGAGCGCATGTGAACCGTCACGCCACTAAAGAGCTCCAGAACTGTATTTATCGTTTGAAATTCTTAAAACTGACAATATTTGAATGCTGAGACCTATTATCAAACGTTACCTGCTCTGTCAAGTCAGTCAGCTCGCTGTCTGTGTCCTCTCTGCTCTGCGATGTTTTTCACTCTGTAAGAAAATGAACGTGTGGCGCGAGCGGCTTGAAATGTTTGTTTTTGTTTGTTTGCACTCTCGGCAACTCGTATGAAAACACTGGGAGATAGATAGACCAAGTGTAAAGAAATACCATCTATTCCGTTACGAGAAGCACTCTCTCTAGCTCTCTCTCTCTCTCGGGAGATTTTGTTGAGTGTTTTATGTGTACCAGTAGCTGCTCGCAAAAATTCCAGCATTAATGGTTGCTCTACAAACAACACGGGCTCTGCACACCTGTGATAATAAATTCATTACTCAGGGACTTCTGTAGCCTTAGAAGCTTGTGTCTGCAAGTGAACGACGCTTTATTGTGCCATCTCAAAGAGACACAAAATCACTTTCACAGACTTTGAATTAACGGGTCTCTGGTGAGGGACCTGCACATAACTCAATCCAGCAGCCCTGAAACCTCTGCAAGAATCAGCTACTAAAAACCATTCTGACATTTGTGTGACCCTCTAACTCTTAACACTTCTATATTCTATTTTTAATTCTACTTTATATATTTTATCTCTTTTTATTTTTTTAATTAATAAAAACAAAAAACAAACAACAAACATAGCTTTCATTTTTTCTATTCTATCTACTTGTTTTCTTTGTGTGTGTGTGTGTGTCTAGTGTGTGTGTGTGTGTGTCCTGTGTGTGTGTGTGTGCGTGTCCTGTGTGTGTGTGTGTGTGTGTGTATATGTGTATATGTGTGTGTGTGTGGTGTGTGTGATCTCGGTGTATGTGTGTGTGTGTGTGTGTGTGTGTGGTGTGTGTGTGTGTGTGGGTTGTGTGTGTGGGTGTGTGTGTGGTATAGGTGTCTATGTGGTGTGTGTGTGTATATGTGTGTGTTGTGTGTGTGTGTGTGTGTTTGTTTTTTTTTTTGTGTGTGTGTGTGTGTGTGTGGTATTGTGTGTGGGTGTGTGTGTGGATATGTGTGTGTGTGTGTGTGGGTGTATGGGTGTGTGTGTGTGTGTGTATGAGGTGTGGGTGTCTATGTGGGGTGTATATGTGTGTGTGGTGTGTGTTGTATAGGTGTGTGTGTGTGTGGGTGGTCTATGTGTGTGTGTGGGTGTGTGTGTGTGTGTGTGTATATGTGTGTGTGTGTGTGTGTGTATATGTGTTATGTGTGTGTGTGTGTGTGTGGATGTGTGTGTGTGTGTGTGTGTGTGATCTGTGTGTGGTGTCCCCCTATGTGTGTGTGTGTGGTGGGTGCTGTGTGTATATGTGTATAGGTGGGTGTGTGTGGTGGTGTAGTGTGTGTTGTGTGGTTTATGTGTATGTGTGGTGTATATGTGTGTGTGTGTGTGTGTATATTGTGTGTGTGTGTGGGGTTTGGGTGGTGTATATATGGGTGGTGGGTGGGTGTCATGTGTGTGTGTGTGTGGTGTATAGTGATGATGTGTGTGTTTTTTTTAGTGTGTGTGTGTGTGTGTTAGTGTGTGTGGTCTATGTGGTTGTGGGGTGTGTGGGTGTGTGTGTGTGTGGTATGTGTGTGTGTGTGTTTGTGTTGTGTGAGTATGTGAGTGTGTTGTGTGAGTGTGAGTGTGTGAGTGTGAATGAGTGTGTGTGTGTGTGTGTGTATATGTGTGTGGTGTGTGTGTGTGTGTGTGTGTGTGTTTTTTTTTTTTTGTGTGTGTGTGTGTGTGTGGGTGTAATGTGTGTGTGTGTGCTGGTATATGTGTGGGTGTGTGTGTGTGTTATGTGTGTGTGTGTGTGTGTGTGGTGTGTATACTGTGTGTCGTGGGTGTGTGTGGGTGTGTATATGGATGCTGTGTGTATAGGTGGTGGGTGGTATAGTGTGTGGGTGTGGTGTGTACAGTGGGGGAAAAAGTATTTTGTCAGCCACCAATTGTGCAAGTTATCTCACTTAAAAAGATGAGAGAGGCCTGTTATTTTCATCATAGGTATACCTCAACTTTGAGAGACAAAATGAAAAAAAAAAATCCAGAAAATCACATTGAGGATTTTTAAAGAATTTATTTGCAAAATATGGTGGAAAATAAGTATTTGGTCACCTACAAACAAGCAAGATTTATGGCTCTCACAGACCTGTAACTTCTTCTTTAGAGGCTCCTCTGTCCTCCACTCGTTACCTGTATTAATGGCATCTGTTTGAACTCGTTTCAGTATAAAAGACACCTGTCCACAAACAGTCACACTCCAAACTCCACCATGGCCAGACCCCACAGAGATGTAAAGGACACCAGAAGAAACAAAATGGTAGACCTGCACAGGTGGGGGAAGACTGAATCGACATTCTCAGGTTACCAGCAGTCTGGTGTGAACGATAATCACACTGTGGGCATGCATGTTTCCCGACATGGTAAGGACATACACGACCACTGATTTAATATCTCCCTCTCTGTGGGCGCCCACGCAGATCTCACCCGGGGGTCAAATGATCACAGAACTTGTGTATGCAAAAATCCAGAACCAACACGCGGGGGATAGTTGAATGACCCCTGGATGGACGGGGTACCAACCCCGTATCTACAAAGGCTAATCAGGAAACCCTGCGCCGCCAGGGAACTCAAATCCTGCAGGTCTGCCAGTATGGGGTCCCCCTGCTTAAGCCAGTAGTCAGGCTCATCTGAGTTTGCTAGGAGATTGGATTGACCAGAAAGGTTTGGGGAATGGTCAATCTGGTTAAGAGAAACCAAACATATGAACTTTTTGGTAACATAACAAACCTCAACACGGCTCGCGTTTGGAGACTTGAAAGAATGCTGAGTTGCAGTCCAAGCAAACCATATACTGTCGATGCCACTGTGGTGGTGGAAACATCACGCTTTGCCGCGGCAGCTCTTTCGGCAAAGTTGGACCAGGACGACTGATGTTAATGCAAAGACGAATGGCAGCGCCATGTATCTGTGAGATTTTGAGTTGAACCATCCTCCCCTCAGTCAAGGCATTAAAGATGTATAACCGTGGCCTGCTTTGCCTGAAAGCTCCCAACCACCTGTTCTTCCTTTTCTTTTCTGTGGTAACCCGCCAACCAAGGCGCGGCTTGTAAGAGCTTGCACCACCCCCCTTTCCCCCGGTCGGCGTGGTTTTTTTTAGTCCAGTCTCCACGTGATTCTAACCCCATAGAAAATCATCTGGCATTTTTTGGGCTTTTTGTCTGCAATCTGTGCCCAGCGCGCCCAAAACATATGCTCTAGCGGCGATGCATGGCGGCCTGGGCCAAATACCGGCAACAGTGTGTTGAACCCTGTGAAATCTACAGAAAAACGTTGCGCAGACTCGTCATTCGCCCACACACCCACGGGTATATACCAACGTATTGCAGCATGCACACTTGGTATGCCCCACAATACCCTTATTTTGCCCCATAATTTGCCCAACTAAACCCATCTGTCAATACATACCTACATAGTGAATTTTCAGGTGCACTTCCTTTCGGCTCCAACTCTCTGGCTCTCACCATACGTTGCGCCCTATACCGTGCGACAATTGTCCCAGGCCTCTCTCAACCTCCTTCTCTTACCCCGTGGCGTCCCGACCCCTCCGCGCCCCACAACTTGGTGCGCCTGCACTACCATCCCCACTTCCCCTCTGCTGATCTCCACCCCAAGTGCTCGGTGTGCTGTGTTTTTTTTTTTCCGTCCATGCCTGTCGCCATCATCGCTGTGGCGGGTCCACACCGGTCAGCAGTCGTGTGTCGAATCGCGCGGCTCGTGCGGACTCGTCACGAACTGCTGCTCACCCTAACATACGTCATACCCACACACCCACCCACCCCCTACTCCCGCGCTCCGCCTGCCCTCCCCCCTGCCATCCGGACTACCCCCCCCCCCCCCCCGTTAACCCGCGAACATATGCGCATTGCATTATACTATTCTTTGCCCTCCGGCGCGTGAGTGTTTGACCCCCAAACCATGATGCTTTCCGCTGTCCCCCCACGATGTCACAGTGCCGCCCTCCGCTGCGACACACAGCCACACAAACGCAGTTCCCCCGAGACCCCTAAACCCGACTAAAATAACACCAACTACCTAAAAGACACATAAACACTGAGCCACACCTCACCCCGGCTAGTCGACCCCTACAGGACTCGCTCACGACCCCCCCCGCCAGCACCCTCAGCACATCCCGCGTTCGCCTACCCCCCCCACCTAATGGTATGTCCGACAGGGACATAAAATACACACAAACTAAAAACTATACGAGACAAGCTGAGCAAAAGCCAAAAAATAACGGGACCCTGCAAACGCTTAGGCGTAAAAGGACATTGTTATGGTTGGGGCCCCATTACCTGCACCAACCCCAGTCCGACTGGAGCGACCCCAACAACTCAACGTTCGCCCCTGTTTAACAGGAGTTGATGCAATGTTGAAATGCAGAGAAAACACCTGTTTAAGTGTGAGTGATTTGTTTGTAAATCCAGTGGTCAAATGCTGCGTGGCGTCTCAGTTTTCTGACTACATCCACACTACTGGAGCACTTCTGAACGTATAAACGCCGGAGGCTATTTTAGAAAGGAAGAAAATATGAAAAAGTGGAGTTAGTGAGAATCAATGAATAATGTTTTGCTACTGTGTGAATAATTTATAATCATGTGATCAATAAAAAGTAACTAAACTGATTATGAGTGTTTTCAAATGTAATATAATAACAATAATCTAGATGACATGTAATCAGTTACTACCCATTTAGAAAGCTTTTTGGTGATTTAAAGCATATTATCACTGCAAACAGGCTATATAATATAACAAGTTATAATAACACTAATAAGCTAAGAGAGCAATAATCAGTTTACTCTGAGGGAGTTTTTTTATTTAGGTTTAATTTAACACAAATATCACACCAGCAGATATTCCAGTTGTTCTCTACATATTTAGTTTTAAAAAGCGTACATATTTTGAGATTTTGTTTCACAAATAAAAACAAACTAACAAAACAAAATAGATAGCACACTTGTGAAGAAGTAGCCTAGTGTCTCTGAAGCGATAAATGACACGGGCTAAAACAAAGAATCCTATTGGCCGATGAGGAAGCGATTCGCTTTTTAATTGGCCCATCGCCGCGCCGCTTGGACTCCGTCCTCTGTGTTCATCAAGTTCGGTTGAGTTGTTTGAGAGTTCATGTCAGACTTGGAGAAGTGTGAAAAGCTCGCGCCTGCACACATGATGAGCGGTGAGTGCACTTTACACCGTCTAAATGTGTTTATCAGCCTTCATCAGTATTAACGACAACTGTAATCGATTGATGTATTGTCAAACACCGACATCGATTCGCCCAAAACACGGAGTTATGCTGTCGTGTTCCGCGTAAGTGATCATAACCCGCACGCGTCGTCTGGTAACCGCCAGCGGCAGCCGCCCGAGTTAGCCGGAGAGCGCGCTGTTCGTGCTGTTCGTGCTCCTGGAGCTCGTGAGGTAATAATCTTCAGCTCGTCGGCGGAGTTCTGGGAGTTGTGTTGCTCTTTACAGCGACCTACATTGAGTTAGCTTATATAACACGACGATAAACAGCGCGTAACGAGGCAGAGCATGTTAGCGACGAAGAAGAAGCGAGTAAGTGTTAGTGTGTTTCGTGAAGGAAGGAATATGGCCACTGAACGCGTGTCAGCTCCTCAGCTAATGCTGCTCGGCTAACTTTTAAACCGGTTTCATCTGTTGCACACTAGATAAACACATGCTTGTACTCTCTCTGAGTTTATATTAGAGGGGTCATATGATGTTGCTAAAAAGAACATTGTGTATTTGGTGTAATGAAATGTGTTTATGCGGTTTAAAGTTATAAAAACACATTATTTTCCACATACTGTACAATATTGTTTCTCCTCTATGCCCCGCCTTTCTGAAACGCATCGATTGTTACAAAGCTCATCGTTCTGAAAAGCGAGGTGTGCTGTGATGGGCCAGCTATCCAGTACGTTGTGATTTGCTGAATACCTCAAGCGTGTGACAGAAACGTTACGCCCCTTACCATACTGTTGATGCCCTGTCAGGCCGGAGCGACGAGACAAATACATTAAAACCCATTATAAACTAGGTATTTTTTGCATTCAGTGGGGACATAATTATGGGTTATAATGACTTGTACTGTCTTTTTACCGTTGCGTTGCATCGCGCCGCGTAAACATAAAACCCTGTCTGCATTTGTGATCGGAGAGATGACAAACAACAAGCGCTACTCTACACTGCCCAAAACTCACGTTTGAATCATCAGTGGCAAATCCTTTACAAATGAAAACGTACTTTCAGACTGTGAGTCAGAACTGCCGGCAATGTAGTCTAACGTTACTCTCCCAGGATTAAACAGACAGTCTGCAGAAAACGATCCCACGCGCGATCCACGGCACTCAAGCGGACGGATTCCCTAAGCGAGCAGCACGATCAGCTCCAGGGTGACGAAGCCTAGACCTCCTCTTTAGGAAGGACCAACTAGGGATGTAACGATTACCGGTTTTACGATAAATCATGATAAAATGCCCTGACGGTTAGTATTATCGTTTAAAATTTAATTATCATCAAAACCGTGTTTGATTATCGCGCTTTTGAAAACTCGCGGTAAATCCTGTCCAGCATCAGTCTGACGCAGAAGCAGCATGCAGTGTTGTTGTTGTTTTTTTTTTGCACGAGACGAAATGGCGGAAGGCAGTGACAGCGCTCGGGAGATTTTTCAGCCATCTAAGAGGACCAAATCGGTGGTCTGGTCGTATTTGGGCTTTTACAAGAGTCCTAAAGGCAATTTAATCGAGGACCCCCTGTCTGCCGATCTTGCAAGAAGAAAGTAGCAGCAAATTCATCTTCGTGACCACCACCCACTGTTATATAGCGAATGCAAGGTAACTTTTACCTCAATACCAAAACTAACTGGGCAAATAATTGGACAAAAAATATTGATTAGAGATTAAATATTTTGTTATCTCACTTGTTTAACGCAAAGCTTCCGCGAAGAAAAGTTCTCAGCAAGTGGCTTTGAGCCAAGACGAACGAACGTTCAAACTATAAGGTTGACATTTAAGGGATAATGTATATTCATAGTTAATTATTACATGGATTTTTTTTTTTACCTAAAATAATATATAAATACGGGGATATTAAATATTGAATTGAGATTAATGTTTTGAAGTCTTACCTGTTTATAAATCCATTATGAACGTGTACAAAACAATCGTCAGGACAATATGATCACTACAGCAAAATTATAGTAGTATTAATACTAAATTCCTCTGATTTCATTTTCAATACAATCAAAAACTGAGACGCAAGATGGCAAGCTGCATTTGAATGAAACGAGAGAGCGCGTCCGCGCCTCTGCGGTGATACAAGAGACATGCGGCGACTTCCAAACAGAAGTGAGCATCTCTATGCCCTACTCCCTTCGAAGGGCAGAACCCTTGAAGTGTGTTCTTTGAAGGGTACAGGGCATTGCTGTCTCGTATAAGCGTCTGAAACTCCCTCGGCGAAGGGAACGACTGACCAGATGTTACCTTGACAACGCTGCGCGTGCGTGCAGCATTCAGTACTCCATCAGTTGTTGGAAATAAATAAATATTTCTTATTATTATTTTATTAAAATATTGTCTAATTGTGTCTTATTTACAATTAAACGTTTTCAAACTAAACTTGCTTACACTACCGTCTTAAATCATATTTCTATCACTGACGAAAAATATGTTGTCTTGCATTAAAATAGACAAATTTAATTAGCCTGTTCTATTTACTTTTTTTGTCGAAATCAACCACATCTTTGCTTTAAAATGCGTTGCAAGATCTCCTAACCGAAGATCACATGATCTTCAAGTGATTTATTATTATTATTATTATTATTAGGGCTTCAAGTTAATGTTAATTTAATGTTTATGCTAAAAAAGTGCATATAGCTGCTAATTATTTGTTGTTTGTTGATTTTCAAATATAAAACGTATTGAAATGTTTTCAGTGTGTATCAATTTTTTTATTTTTTATGTTTTCATCTAATTTGAACAAAACAGTGATAATATTGATAACCGTGATAACTTTGGTCACTATAATCGTGATAGGAAATTTTCATACCGTTACATCCCTAGACCAAACCAAGTAGTTTCGCTTTCACAGCCAAGCACACAGCGTCTTCAGGACATGGCTGCAGCGTCAACAGTACTACAGTGAGAATAAAAGTTACGGCTTCTTTCTTTCCGTGAACATTTGGGTGGCGTTATGCAAATCTTCCCACATAGTGAGGTAGATAGGTGGGGGCGTGTTAGAACAAGCCATTTAAGGTAGGTGTGGCTGACTCTTAACTTAAAATAAATAATCTCTTTGGATTTGAGACTTTAGTCAACTTTACAGATCTTCTTTATGCACCAAGAGCTTGTAACACTCCAAAGAGAAAGGAACAATTGAAATCCCATCATATGACCCCTTTAACTGTGTGTCAGATCCACAGTAGAATGAGATGAGTTTATATTAACTGTGTCAGATCCACAGCAGAATGCACTGAGTTTATATTATCTGTGTGTCAGATCCACAGCAGAATGCACTGAGTTTATATTAACTGTGTGTCAGATCCACAGCAGAATGCACTGAGTTTATTAACTGTGTCAGATCCACAGCAGAATGCGATGAGTTTATATTAACTGTGTCAGATCCACAGTAGAATGAGATGAGTTTATATTAACTGTCAGATCCACAGCAGAATGCACTGACTTTATATTAACTGTGTGTCAGATCCACAGCAGAATGAGATGAGTTTATATTAACTCTGTCAGATCCACAGCAGAATGAGATGAGTTTATATTAACTCTGTCAGATCCACAGCAGAATGAGATGAGTTTATATTAACTCTGTCAGATCCACAGCAGAATGAGATGAGTTTATATTAACTCTGTCAGATCCACAGCAGAATGAGATGAGTTTATATTAACTCTGTCAGATCCACAGCAGAATGAGATGAGTTTATATTAACTCTGTCAGATCCACAGCAGAATGAGATGAGTTTATATTAACTCTGTCAGATCCACAGCAGAATGAGATGAGTTTATATTAACTCTGTCAGATCCACAGCAGAATGAGATGAGTTTATATTAACTGTGTCAGATCCACAGCAGAATGCACTGAGTTTATTAACTGTGTCAGATCCACAGCAGACTGCACTGAGTTTATATTAACTGTGTCAGATCCACAGCAGACTGCACTGAGTTTATATTAACTGTGTGTCAGATCCACAGCAGAATGAGATGAGTTTATATTAACTCTGTCAGATCCACAGCAGAATGAGATGAGTTTATATTAACTGTCAGATCCACAGCAGAATGCACTGAGTTTCTATTAACTGTGTCAGATCCACAGCAGACTGCACTGAGTTTATATTAACTGTGTCAGATACACAGCAGAATGCACTGAGTTTATATTAACTGTGTGTCAGATCCACAGCAGAATGAGATGAGTTTATATTAACTGTGTCAGATCCACAGTAGAATGCACTGAGTTTATATTAACTGTGTCAGATCCACAGCAGAATACACTGAGTTTATTAACTGTGTCAGATACACAGCAGAATGCACTGAGTTTATATTAACTGTGTCAGATACACAGCAGAATGCACTGAGTTTATATTAACTGTGTCAGATACACAGCAGAATGCACTGAGTTTATATTAACTGTGTCAGATACACAGCAGAATGCACTGAGTTTATATTAACTGTGTCAGATACACAGCAGAATGCACTGAGTTTATATTAACTGTGTCAGATACACAGCAGAATGCACTGAGTTTATATTAACTGTGTCAGATACACAGCAGAATGCACTGAGTTTATATTAACTGTGTCAGATACACAGCAGAATGCACTGAGTTTATATTAACTGTGTCAGATACACAGCAGAATGCACTGAGTTTATATTAACTGTGTCAGATACACAGCAGAATGCACTGAGTTTATATTAACTGTGTCAGATACACAGCAGAATGCACTGAGTTTATATTAACTGTGTGTCAGATCCACAGTAGAATGAGATGAGTTTATATTAACTGTGTGTCAGATCCACAGCAGAATGCACTGAGTTTATATTAACTGTGTGTCAGATCCACAGCAGAATGAGATGAGTTTATATTAACTGTGTCAGATCCACAGCAGAATGCACTGAGTTTATTAACTGTGTCAGATACACAGCAGAATGCACTGAGTTTATATTAACTGTGTCAGATACACAGCAGAATGCACTGAGTTTATATTTGATGAGTTTGAGTTTTATATTAACGGGCTGTAAGAGCAACAGGCCAGATGAGATGAGTTTATAGTAACTGTGTCGCGGGATCCACACAGGAAGGAATGCCACGGAGTTATATTAACTGTGTGTCAGATCCCACCCACAGAGAATGAGATTTGTGTGATTTTTTGAGTTGTGTGAGTTGAGTTGATGAGTTTATATTAACTGTGTCAGATCCACAGCAGAATGCACTGAGTTTATATTAACTGTGTCGGATCCACAGCAGAATGCACTGAGTTTATTAACTGTGTCAGATCCACAGCAGACTGCACTGAGTTTATATTAACTGTGTCAGATCCACAGCAGAATGCACTGAGTTTATTAACTGTGTCAGATCCACAGCAGAATGCACTGAGTTTATATTAACTGTGTGTCAGATCCACAGCAGAATGCACTGAGTTTATTAACTGTGTCAGATCCACAGCAGAATGCACTAAGTTTATATTAACTGTGTGTCAGATCCACAGCAGAATGAGATGAGTTTATATTAACTCTGTCAGATCCACAGCAGAATGAGATGAGTTTATATTAACTCTGTCAGATCCACAGCAGAATGAGATGAGTTTATATTAACTGTGTCAGATCCACAGCAGAATGCACTGAGTTTATATTAACTGTGTGTCAGATCCACAGCAGAATGCACTGAGTTTATATTAACTGTGTCAGATCCACAGCAGAATGCACTGAGTTTATATTAACTGTGTGTCAGATACACAGCAGAATGCACTGAGTTTATATTAACTGTGTCAGATCCACAGCAGAATGCACTAAGTTTATATTAACTGTGTGTCAGATCCACAGCAGAATGAGATGAGTTTATATTAACTCTGTCAGATCCACAGCAGAATGAGATGAGTTTATATTAACTGTCAGATCCACAGCAGAATGCACTGAGTTTATTAACTGTGTCAGATCCACAGCAGAATGCACTGAGTTTATATTAACTGTGTGTCAGATCCACAGCAGAATGCACTGAGTTTATATTAACTGTGTCAGATACACAGCAGAATGCACTGAGTTTATATTAACTGTGTCAGATACACAGCAGAATGCACTGAGTTTATATTAACTGTGTCAGATCCACAGCAGAATGCACTGACTTTATTAACTGTGTCAGAGCCACAGCAGAATGCACTGAGTTTATATTAACTGTGTCAGATACACAGCAGAATGCACTGAGTTTATATTAACTGTGTCAGATACACAGCAGAATGCACTGAGTTTATATTAACTGTGTCAGATACACAGCAGAATGCACTGAGTTTATATTAACTGTGTGTCAGATCCACAGTAGAATGAGATGAGTTTATATTAACTGTGTCAGATCCACAGCAGAATGAGATGAGTTTATATTAACTGTGTCAGATCCACAGCAGAATGAGATGAGTTTATATTAACTGTGTCAGATCCACAGCAGAATGCACTGAGTTTATATTAACTGTGTCAGATCCACAGCAGAATGCACTGAGTTTATATTAACTGTGTCAGATACACAGCAGAATGCACTGAGTTTATATTAACTGTGTCAGATACACAGCAGAATGCACTGAGTTTATATTAACTGTGTCAGATACACAGCAGAATGCACTGAGTTTATATTAACTGTGTCAGATACACAGCAGAATGCACTGAGTTTATATTAACTGTGTCAGATACACAGCAGAATGCACTGAGTTTATATTAACTGTGTCAGATACACAGCAGAATGCACTGAGTTTATATTAACTGTGTCAGATACACAGCAGAATGCACTGAGTTTATATTAACTGTGTCAGATACACAGCAGAATGCACTGAGTTTATATTAACTGTGTCAGATACACAGCAGAATGCACTGAGTTTATATTAACTGTGTCAGATACACAGCAGAATGCACTGAGTTTATATTAACTGTGTCAGATACACAGCAGAATGCACTGAGTTTATATTAACTGTGTCAGATACACAGCAGAATGCACTGAGTTTATATTAACTGTGTCAGATACACAGCAGAATGCACTGAGTTTATATTAACTGTGTCAGATCCACAGCAGAATGCACTGAGTTTATATTAACTGTGTCAGATCCACAGCAGAATGAGATGACGGCGCTGGTGGACAATGACACGAGCTTCATTCAGGAGAGAAACTGCAGCACAGCTCAAGTAAGTGCTCCACTTCACAGCCTATATCTGCTACCCTTCCCTGCTGAGTGTGTAATGAAGGCAGGTCTCAGAGCAGCTTCACTGAGGGAAATGGGTGGATCAGGAAGCAGTGTCTGCTTTTAAAACTCTTCACTTACTGGAAATACAGCACAGCCCAGGCTTCTGCTGTGATTGGAGACCAGAGCAGATTTCTTCAGACTGTTGTTGACCTGGAGTTTGTGAACACAGATGTTTCTAGCTGCTCACCTGAGGCTGATTTTGTGTGGCGTAGAGCGGGTCATCATCGTATAACGGTCAGATTATTCCTTCAGGTCAGCAGCTGTCATGGCACAGCAGAAGCGTGAAGACAGTTTGTTATTCAGCTTTAACACAGGCGCACATTAAGCGAGGTCAGCTGGACCGTTCTTTGGTAATACTCTGGCCAAATGCTCACGCAGAGTTTGCATACTTGCTTAAAGTATGTTTCTGTCATTATTCAGCACATACTCAGAACAGTCTCTGTCCGTATTAGAAACACAAGTGTGATTGGCTCATTTTTAATTTTCTTAATCAGTTTTGTTTCAAAGTAGGTGACCAGATTTCTGAAATTTCAGAAAGTTCAGGTTTCAACATTAATTGAATCTCTCTTTTTTTTTATTTTTTTTTTATTATCAATACTTGATCCGCACATGTTTGATGTTTTTTTAGCTAATTCTTGTGGGATCCATAATCTGTTGTTAAAATTAATAACTATTATGGTGTTTGCAGGTTTTGCAGTCCACTAAAAAATATTAAAATTAATTACTGTATTACAAATAGCAATTATTAGAGGTGCTCCGATCAGGATTTTTGAGGCAGATCACAGAAAGCAGTATCAGCCGATACCAATCTTTTTAAAGCCTTATTTTTATCAATGTTTTACTTATTATCGGTGATACTACAATCAGGATTTTTAGACATTTATTCAGGGCCTGTATTTCATTTTTGAAGATGAGTGTTGTGACTCTTGTGAGGGGATTTTTTTTATTTCAGGGGTGGAGGGGAGCTTCTTTTTTTTTTTTTTACATTTTTCAAAAATAGATATTTATCTCGCCTAAATGTTTGATCATGCTGTGCATTTTTGTTTTTACAATTGTGCAATTATTGCACAATAGTTTACACACAGCACAAAGTTGCTCAAGCAAGCATTTCAAATACTTTTCTTAAGTTATCACAAACATTTTAAATTAAAACTTACCACTGACAGAAACAGTCAGCTCTACTGCCTTTCCTTTTGCATCTTGAAATCTTTATTACAAGCAATCCTGCGGGTTCATAAAGAACTTTGTTTTCCTTCCTCCACGAGTGCATCTATTATTGCATTGTTTATCTAAAAGTGCTCTTTTCCTTTAAACCCAACCAAAAAGCCATATGTGTTGACTGTGAAACAATAAAATGCATTTATGGTGTAATTACTAAATTTTCGTTTTCATATTTACTGCAAACAATGCGCTGTCACTTTAATTCAGAGCGTGCAGCAAACTCGGCGTTGAAACGATCTTGCTCCGCTGCGAGCACCGCTCCTGCAGACGCACTGCCGGACTGCAACTGTGTGCTGTGAATGCATCCGTTAACATGAGCGCGGAAAAATGCACACCACATATGCACTGCAAACGGAGTAATGTGAACCTGGCGTTATGTGTGTGTGCTGCGAGTGTGCATGAGCTCAGTTTCCAGGAGAGCGCGCAAGCGCTGAATGCTTAAACACTGGCAAGAATTAAAAAGAAAAGCAATTTATAAACTTTAGTGATGATGTGACTCTGCCTCGATTGTGCAAGTGACAATTCCTGTGTTAACTGTGCAGCTCGCTTATAGACAGATGCAATGTGTGGGGATTGCGCATTGAGGAGAGAGAGAGAGAGAGAGAGAGATGAGAGCGTGCGGTTGATTCACTCAGCTGTTTGTGAAATTGTCTCACAGAAAGTTTTCAAATTACTTTGTTATTTAATGAATAAATATGAATTGTACCTCACCTTCAGCATTATAATTATTTTACCCATCGTCAGCTTGAGATCAGCCTTCATAGAGAGAATCAAACATCCCAAAGTGATTATCGGCTGATAGTGATCGGTAGCCCATCAGTCGGAAGCACCCTAATTTTCTGTTATCAGTATCGGCCGATAAGAAAATTTGGCTGATATCTTTAAGCCGATAAATAATGCATTATTTCATTCAGAGACACTTCAGACGCGCGCTGTTTGCCGTGATGGTTTTTTTAATTGCTTGAACTAGATTGGATCACTTTGAAAAGGAAAATAAGTGAAGTGCACCGTTCAGGCAAGTCTGTAAAAGGTCCATGAAAAAATTATATTAAAATATAGTAAAATTATATGTGCACATGTTTTCGAGCATTGTTACGGGAAGAGGCATCCGCAACAGAGCTACACCTCATGACTAGCCCAGTTAAGTTCGCTTGTGCATTTGAAGCATTTTGTGCACTTGTACATAATGTAATATTGGTTATTTTAGGTATAGAATACGATATGTAACAGATATAAGTTAAGTTAATAGAGTGCTCAGTTTCCCAGTGCTCATCTTTAGCTCATTGTGATCACAACAAGCAGCACACAAAGAATAACTATGATTGGGATTGTCATTTATATAACATTATAATGAGAACACTATTGTATTAAAAAGATGTATATTCTTTGGGTTTATTTGCCGTTGCAGCTGTCGCTGGACAGAGAGATCAATGATCCGGAAATTCACTGAATAGCTAAATCATCTAAATGTTAGTACGCAGTAGGGATGCAACGATACCATTTTTTCAGAACTGATCCGATACCAAAAATTCTGAGTATCTGTCGATTCGATCTGAGACCCCAGCGCAGTAGTTTTTTTTTTTTTTTTTAAATCAATGTAGAATTTCCATACTTCTGTGTGTTAAACACAATCTGCTAAATATAGACAACTTTATTTTAATGAAATATAACAAATGAAAAAATACATAATCATAGGCTCCGTCCACACGGAGACGCATTTAGCTGTATACACATCAATTTTGTATCGTGTAGGCGTTTCGTCCACACGGATCCGGCATTTTGGGAGAGTAAAACCGATATTTTTTTAAACCGGGTCCCAGAGTGGATAAATCTGAAAACGCCGCCCTTGCTTTTTCGTGTGGACAGCGAATCCGTATGTTTTCTAAAACGATGACGTCAGCCCACGAGACTCGTCTCGTGACACCGCTACGTCACGTAACCGCAACAAAATTCTCTTTTTATTAGAGATGCACCGATTGCAATTTTCTAGGCCGATTCCGATTTTTTGTTAGTGTGATCTGCAGATTCCGATTTTCTTTCTAAGAACTGTAATTGACAGCATATACAAACAAAAATATTACTTTCTTCAACGCAAAGTTTTATTTTAAAAAAACAAGTTAAAAAGTCAGTAATAAACTAACTGCCAACTGAATATTGGACTACGGTCCCTTTGAGTTTATCCACAGACCTAATATACTGTTACACAACATGCGTTCTATTTCTCAACTATTTAACGTTCCAAAACTTACTTTAACTTGATACTCGCCAAGACGGGCATTTTGACCATTTTGTATGTATTTGAATGTTTTAGCACAGTTAGCCACTCATTTTGGTATTTGTGGCTCACAAGCTGTTTGAGACCGAGCGCGGCTTGTGCGCTCCACTAATATAGATCAGTGGTGGTGCGTGCACGTTTGGTATAAACAGTGACGAGACACCCTGAGGGGAATGACCAAATAATTCGCAACATCAAGTCAGTCAAGTCACCTTTATTTATATAGCGCTTTTAACAATACAGATGTGTCAAAGCAACTGAACAGCATTAAATAGGAAAATATTGTGTCAATAATGCAAAATGACAATAGTAAACACTATTTTTTCAGTTAAAGGCAGTTCATCATCGAATTCAGTGATGTCAACATCCAGCTCAGTTTAAATAATTATCTTTGCAATCATGGCAAACGATAAAGCTGGAAATGAAGTGTCCCCAACTAAGCCAGCCAGAGGCGACAGCGGCAAGGAACCAAAAACTCCATCGGTGACAGAATGGAGGAAAAAAAAACGTGGGAGAAACCAAGCTCAGTCGGGGGCCAGTTCTCCTCTGACCAGACAAACCAGCAGTACGGAAAAATCAATATAAGATGTAATAAAACAGACGATGAATAATATTAACAGCAATTATTATATGATGCAATCAAACTTATAGCAAAATGCAATACAAGCACTATTTAACCTGAGATGTGTGAGTGTGTGTGAGAGAGAAGGGGTCGTCGGAGAGAAGAGAGCGAGAATGCGCAGCTGATGTTAATACCTGTGCCGCTGGTAACGAAACGGATCGGCTCGAATCGGAAAGAAGTGAGACTGACCGACCGGTCACTGATCCGGGCCGATCATGAGGAAAATCGGCCGATTCCGATCCCTGGCCGACTAACGTTAACACAGATTAAATGTATTGTTCCATGTTAGTTTGTATACCGCACGCAAGGTTTATGTGCATAGTCCAAGTCTTCTCCGTTTTTAGTGTATCTCTGTGGCAGAATTACAGCGCCACATACTGGTCTGGCATGTATACTACATCGTTTTGTGTCGGTTTTGTGGTTTCATGTGATATTTATTGAGACGAGGAGAAAAAAAAGATCGGATAGGGAAAGCTCTGGCTTCGTGTGGACGTAGCCGTAGTCTATGACAAAAATACTATTATAAACTAGGTTAGTGGATAATTCGGTAGCAAAAGTTACTCTAGAAAATGGGTGCACAATTTGATAAAATCTAAACATTTAGTGAAACAACATTTTAGTATTATTTGAGCCTTTTCTTTGAACATTTTTAAACGTCAGTTACTGTGCGCTCTTGGAGAGAGTTTCATCATCTTGACTGTCATAAACGAACGCGACACGTAGCTTGAACACTGAATGATGACAGACAGCCGCAGCGGAGAGAAGAGTTTACATCAGCTTGACTTAAATATTAATCTCTACCTCACATTAAAGTATGAAATGGCTTTAGAACACTTGGAATATATAAACATCATGGTGCTTTATAATATAATGCGTTCGTGGGGCTTAACAATAACGCCGAATAGTATACGCACAATATGGGATTTGGATCGGTCTCGTCTGACCAATAACCGAGTTGGCAGAAAATGGCAGTATCAGAGCGATACCGATCCGGAGTATCAGATCGATGCATCCCTAGTACAGTTATTTAAAGACACTTAATATGAAGTGGCCTCGTTGTTGTTGTTGTTGTTATGGTTTGCTTTTGAAATGCAGTAAATTAGCTGGCGTAATTTTTTTTTTCTCCAAAAAATAGCAGCAACAGTGATTTCTGGAATGCCTCTAAAGCATATTTCTCTCTCCAGGACTCGCAGCAGCCGTCCCCTTTAGCGCTACTGGCTGCAACCTGCAGTCGGATCGATGAAAACGACGCGGCAGAACAACAGTCGCGGCAGAGCCAGAGCCAGGACTCGCAGATCGAGCTCCAGCAGCCCCATCTGTCACACACCGCTAACGGCTGGCACATGGTCCCTGCGGGCGCTCCGGTGTCCAGCAGCTCTTCCAGCACCGGAGCCCTGCTGCAGCCGCAGTATGTGATGGCCTCCTCACAGAGCCTGCAGAGTCAGCCGGTGCTCAGCACCCTCTCGGGGGTCATGCCGAGCCTCCAGTACCAGGTGATCCCACAGTTCCAGACTGTAGATGGACAGCAGCTGCAGTTCACACAGACCGCTTCGGAGGTGTCCACAGCAGCGGGGCAGTTTCAGCTAGTGTCGTCTCCCAGCGGCAATCAGCAGCTCATCACCAGCCGAGCTTCTGGAAACATCCTGACCGTCCCTGGCCTCTTCCAGCAAGCCATCCCTCTGCAGAACCTCAGCCTGAGCGGAGCAGTGCTGCCCAATCAGGCGCAGTTCCTCACCAACGTGCCACTCAATGCCAACATCACGCTCCTGCCGGTGGGCTCCGTAAGCGACGCAAATGCTGGAGGAGCTCCTCAGCAGCTGCTCCAGAGCACCACCGCAGCAGAGTACTGCACCACCTCCACCAGCACACAGACCACTGCGCCGGGAGGCATCCTAACGCTAGCCCAGAGCAACACATCAGAGCCCGGGAGGCCCTTCCAGAACACGTCCGGAGACGGACAGAAAGCCGGTCAGGCTCAGATCGTCATTCAGCCGCAGCAAGTGCTGCAGAGCGTCTCGGCCGGCGGCCAGGTGTTCGCCACACAGAGCCTGTCTCAGGACGGAGTGCAGAACGTTCAGATCCAGACCATCGCCAACGGCAGCCCCATCTTGATCCGCACCGTCGGGCCCAACGGCCAGGTCAGCTGGCAGACGCTTCAGCTGCAGAGCCCCGCTAACACCCAGATCACGCTAGCGCAGCCCGGGACGCTCTCGGGCCTGCAGACCATCAACCTGAACACGCTGGGAAACACAGGGCTGCAGATGCACCAGCTGCAGGGAGTTCCCATCGCCATCGCCAACACAGCCGGTGAGTCTGCTTCCGTTCTCTGCTCTTCTGTTCAGTCCCTTCTATAAACCTGAGTGATCAGTGCGTTTCAGGATAGCAGACAGTGCAGAGTGAAGAAATGGCTCTTTCCTGATGAGCAGTTACACGTCTTTGCACTTAGTTGATGTGTCATACAGAAAAAGTGTGTGTCCCAAACGCGAGGACCGCTGTGCAGTGTATCTGTCCCATCATATTTCTTTTTGTTTTGTTTTTTTGCAGTGTTGCGCATCATAACCAATCACACACGATTTTGTTGAGTTTTTGAATGCAATGGCCAGTCAGAGGTGTTCAGATGTTCAACGCTGAAACAGTGGAGTTTTGTTGTTGAGTGCACGTGCTCGCTGACTGAATTCAGCTCTCTCACGATGTTTTTATTACTTGGATTATGTAATCAAAAGTCAAGTCATATAAAAAATATGTTATGACATACATCCTTATGCCATTTCACTAAAAAGACAATGGGCCTCATTTATGAAACTTGCGTAAATATAAGAGTAAATTCAGAGTAATTTGCGTGTAAAACAGACCTTCCCGAAAACTCTCCTCCGGATTCACAAACGCTTCGTAAATGTCCGATTTGATAGTTAAATGTATATGTAATGAATTCCAATCATTCGTAAATGGGGCGCTCGTGCATGCTCATTCACGATTAGCATAATCCCACCTATGAATTACAGCTACGCAAATCACGTGTCCAGGAACGCAGTGGAATATTCTGCTCTACTTTCTCAGGTTTGGCTCCAGTGTATTGCATAAATGCAAAAAAGACTAATAGGCCACATGCCTAACAGTAAATATTCAATAACGTGTGTCCACCAAAGTGTTTTTAGACGGCTGAAAAATGTCAGGCACTCTTCTTAAAATGACCAGCTGGTGGCGCTTGAGAGCCTTTTGGTTGCACAGCGTTTTTCCAGCTGAGACGCTTTAGTTTCTATGATTTGGAATATCCACGGCAGTAATGTATTACTAGTATCTAATTTTGAAGAATATTACTGAATATAAAAATGCAGTAACCAGCAATATTAACTTCTCTATTGTTATTCAGTTGTTGTACAAGTAGGATGATTGGTCGGTGTAGTATTTGTCCCGCCCCTCCTCCACTGATTGGACAGCTGGGTAAAAAGTGACAGTGACAAGCGCTGCGTTTTACCCAAAGCTAAACAGTTATCAACTCTCAGCAAAAAAATAGAGCACACAAACTTGTAAAATATTATGATGGCAGTGCATCAAAATTCTTTCGTATAAACTAACATTTTGAAAATACGAACACTTTCATGAATCAGGAAATTTATGTCCGAACAGCTTTACGAATGATTTACACACAAATTGGTTCTGCTCGTGTTTCATGAATAAGGCACAATGTGTAGATTACACAAACATGAGGCTGCTTTTATCCGTACCCTGAAGTGGGTTCACTCTCTGGCAATGAAACTAAGTAAATAAATTACCACAGTGAAATCCTGTATCTGCGTTCTCACAGGCTGGCGATTGGACGATATGATTATGGAGCATATCGCCCAACACTGGGGAAAATAGCTGGACAGGACTAGACCATTAACTGAAGTAGTGTGCCGTCTGTGTTTCCTTCAGCCTCTCTGTAAGCGATCTCAGAAGCTGCAGCGAGTATCTTGTGTGTCCACCAGCTGCTTTCACTACTACACTGCATCTCGCAGCTTCTCTCCACTCTTCACATGGACCATCAGCTGTCCTTCTGAGCTCTGTTTTAGCCATCTTACATTACAGACATCGCAGGTTATTGCTCTGGCTGCGTCTGTGGTCCTCACGCCTCCTGCAGCTGGACTGTGGCGTGTTCACGCAGGTCTCTTCTGCTGTTTTCAGAGTCAGTAAAAAGTTCTTTAATGTCATAAGTTATTAGAGTAATGTGATCAAATTGCCTGTCGTCTGTAAACCGTAAGCGTGTTGCACAGATTCCTTTTAATTCAGTTAAGTTAAATGCAAACTTTTATTTGGGAGGGTTGTCGTAAAGACCTTCTATCTGTATCTGATGATAGTTTTCTCAAACGAAACCGTGAAATACTGGTGAATTGACGCTTAAACCCTCGTTTGCTGTTGCCTCTGGCCACGTCTCAGCATCCAGTTAACAAGCAAAGCAAAGTTCTTGATTTTATGATGTCGCATGTCTTTAGAATTGACCATTTCTAGTGAAGCACATAACACCGCTATGCAAACTTGTGTGCAATGTAAGACTGTTTTATTTCTAGTGAGCACACTGATGAACACCGTTTTCTCTGCTTGTTGTCCGATCAGGAACAAGAGCATTTTGAGTGCGAGCCGTGGAAGGCAGCTGCAGTGATCACTTCTGGCAGCTGTGTTATCTAGGCCTTGTCTTGCGAGCTGCTTGTCTGTGTGTGAATGCTGTGTTTGCTCTGCAGGAGATGTGAGCGGAGCTGCGGGAGACGGTCTGGAGGAAAGCGGTGCGCTGGAGGAGAATGTGGAGAGCAGCCCGACGGCCTCCAGCAGACGCACACGCAGAGAAGCCTGCACCTGCCCCTTCTGCAAAGACGGAGAGGGACGGTACGCTACTCATTCTCACGCAGACACAGGCTTCAAGCTTACACTACACTGCAGGACAGCGCCACATTCACCAGAAAGTGCTTTCTGTAGAGGATCACAGACAGAGTATACAGTATATTATAGGTTCAGCATTGTGTCTAGTCAAAATGTGCTTTGAAGTCTACAGTCTTTCTTGACCAAATAAATAGGCCTGAATGTAAAATAACACTATAGTGTTGACTGTATAAATACAGATTTATCCTTGTTAAAGCTGTGTTTTGTAGTTTGATTAGACAGCAGCAGGTATTTATAGACTGCTGTCACTTTTAAGACCTGATGCATGGATCCATTATAATGATGCACTTCTGATTTCTGGAAGTTGACTTCACTGAAGATATCACCGACTGTGTTAACTGTATTATTTGTGTCCTTCGATTCTTGAAAGGTGTTATATAAACAAAACATTATTATTAACTAGAATACTTGATGGGATGGGTATTTTGACATTTAATTTTACTAGACCAGATCTCTATGGCCAGCTGTAAAATCATCTACTGCTGGATAAAGTCTTTGTTAGATTTGTCATCTCACCTGCTCTTCCTTCAGCAGTGACCCCAGTAAGAAAAAGCAGCACATCTGTCATATTCCCGGCTGTGGGAAGGTGTATGGGAAGACGTCTCACCTGCGGGCACACCTGCGCTGGCACACGGGAGAGAGACCCTTCGTGTGCTCCTGGTCCTTCTGCGGGAAACGCTTCACTCGCTCCGATGAGCTGCAGCGGCACAAGGAACCACACAGGTGAGCTGCACACGCTTGCAGAGCTCACAGGACACTTAACGAGTGAGTGTGAGTGTGTGTGTGTGTGTGTGTAGAGAGTGAGAGTGTTGTGTGTGTGTGTTGTGTGAGGGCGAGAGTGTGTGTGTGTGTGTGTGGTTGTGAGAGAGAGTGTGTGTGTGTGTGAGAGCTGAGAGTA
>JADLZN010011081.1:0-180000 GCA_018155175.1 Sinocyclocheilus anophthalmus
GCAATGAAAATATTACCCATAAAGCCACAGCAGAATTGTTGTGCATCTCAGAGCAACACAGCGGTGTTTATTTTTTTGAATGAATCCGCGTTTTGAACGAATCGTGTAAACCAATGATTCAAAGGTCCATTAATAGAGAAAGACGTTTTCTTAATTCCTGAATGAATCATCCGTTTGAACGTTTCAAATGAGTGAATGACTCATAAAGACATTTACCGCCACATTCTGGCAGTTTTAGTTTCTTATTTAGAGTATCATTTCATTAAAAAAATAAAAATTAAATCCAACTTACAGGGATCAGGCAGGGGCGGATTTAGTGAATTGGGGGCCCCGTGCAAAATATAGGAATGGGGCCCTATATATTTGCACACATTTTCCTAGATCAACTTTGAGGTTCCTTTTTTGTTGTGATGCTTACTGCTGCAAAATGGTGCCCCACAGTTGTTTCCAATGTTTCTACATTTTCATGTACGTTATAATGGCTTTCTTTCATGTTGTAGACCACGAAATAGCAAATGATTTACAGTTGAGATACAGGTTTTAAAATGATAAACCTCACAATTGAGCCTTTAAACCATTTTTTTAAGAAAAGGGATGAGTCAAAAGTATTTATGATATTAATTTAAAACGGGGTTATGTGGGTGGATTTTTGCATTGGTCTGAACTCTGAACAAAACATCAGTTTTATTGAAAATGCACATTCATTCTCTGCTAGCAGGAAGCGCTTTTGAACCATCAGAAATACAGCGGTTTCCCGGTAACGGCTGTAAACAAAGCAGCGCTCCTCTCATAAACACTACTTTATTAGATAAAATGAAAATGCCATCGAAACCTTTCTGAAGGCAGTCGGGTCCCTTCAGAGATTCATTCATATAAAACTTGAATTAGTGAGAATGAGAAAAATATAGCCTATACTGAGGAGGAAAGTCCACTGATGAGTTACCATCGTAAGCCTGTGTGCAAAGGCATGTCTAATTCTAAACTTTAAAATACAATTATTTTTAGTTATTTTAACTACAAAATAAAACTGAAAAAATTATGAAAAGGCAATAATGCATTTACACACCTAAGGATTATATCAACCAAAAAAAGTAACTGCGTATGCGTCCTCTACTTGGGTCCTTCTCACAAATGAGTAGGCTAAGCGGCATTTAAAACAATAAACATAATATGCACTGTTGCTCAATATTTAATTACAGCTTCAGATACATGATATTTTAATTGCTACAAGCAGGATACACGAGAAGTGTGTTCAACTCAGACATGCAGACGGTTGTCGTGGTGATAAACACTGTAAAAAGCAACCATTCTCATGTCAGCACTTAATGCGCATCTCGTATATGAAATGCATTTTAGGGGGCCCTTGGCTTTTGGGGGCCCAAGGCGGTCGCCTACCTTTGCCTAATGGGTAAGTCCGCTCTGAGCAGGATAGTTCACCAAAAAAAAAAAAACTTATCATTTACTCACCCTCATGTTGTTACGACGACCTCACCCTGAATGACTTGCTTGCTTTTGCGCAACACAAAAGAAGGTATTTTGAAGACTGTTGGTAACAAAGCTGTTCTGGTTACCAGTGACTTTCATTGCATGAACAAAAAATACTGATATGTTTCTCAAATTATCTTCTTTTATGTTCCATATAGTTTATGTTAGGCCATTGTAACCAGACCGTCACGCCAAACAACGTATCCGTGTGATGCAGCTGACACAGAATAGCATACGCTGTTTACGTCCAGCTGATACTCTCCAAAATGGCACCAGGGTGACGTGGAGGAGACGAATTGTTGAATAAAATCTTTATTTTTGTTTTCTTTGTGCATAAAAAGTATTCTTGTAGCTTCATAAAATTACGGTTGAACCTCTGATGTCACATGGATCATTTTACCGATCTCTTTGCTACGTTTCTAGACCTTAATCGTGGTAATTGCATTGCTGTCTATGGGAGGGTCAGAGAGCTCTCAGAATTCATCAAAAATATCTTAATTTGTGTTCCGAAGATGAATGGAGGTCTTACGGGTTTAGAACGATGTAATTAATTACATAATTTAAATTTTTGGGTGAACTAACCCTTTAACGTTTATGTGTAATACATTTTTATGTTAAAATCAAATAAAATATTTCTTTCTAAAACTACTATTTCTAATGTCTACTTGATACTTTCTCATTTAACACAACAATAGCTTTAAATAATCTTTTGTGGGTATTTTCACAGCCACATTTAATTTGCGATTAATTAATTGCTGCACCATGTAATTAATTATATTAAAAAATTTGAATCGACTGACAGCACTGTTTCAACAACAATCCACAGTGCTTGCTTACAGCTGCACGTTACAGCCGAATGTTGGCAGCATTGGCTTACCGAGCCACTCACTGAGGCTGTCAGTTGAAGATGTGGCTTTGTAATAGGTGGAATATTATCGACTAGTCATATTGACCGGATTTGTCCACTCTTGTTGACATGGGTCACAGATTGCCTGTTCCCATGGTTACAATTAAAACAGGAGCAACTTGTATTTAAGAGTGATTTCCCCTCTCATCCTGATAGCAGATGGACTCCGACAGAAAGATTTATTGTGGTATTTGTTGTTTTCAAAGTTTGCAGATCTACCTTTGTGTGTGACAAGAAGCTGAATCTCATCCAATCACTGTAATGGAACTATTAGAATTCATAATGTGCTATTATCATGTGTATTGTTAAGCATAATGAAGTACTTTCTGTGAATCATTTTTGTGGACGATCTAAATTCACACAGATGGGCTGCGCTGTCTTTGGATATTGGATCATATTTAGACCGCTTTGTTACAATCAGTCTGCGATTGAGTCCATTTGACATTTTGCCTCTCCTTCTCCAATGAACCTTTCACTAACAACAGGAGTTCCTATTTAGCTCCTGATTGCTGAGATCAGGGCCATTTCATGGCAAGTCGGTAGTGAAACTGCCTTTAACCCTGTAACATCAGCCAATAAAATCATGCTGCTATGGAAATCAGACACATGCAGGACACATTTCTCTGATATTTGTTATTAAATGTAAACATTGTGCAATTAGTCATCATTGGATGTCTCAAAAATATCTCGAATTGAGAAGATAATCATGGGGATCAGTAAATGGCTTATAGATATTGATTAAAGATATTGATATTTCTTTAGAAGTCACAAGGACGATTTTGTCTAGAGTCTAGACATTCATTGATTGTTAGTGTACTATAAATGGACTGGTATGTATCTGGTATGCTATAATGTTGGTCACATGGTTGATTTTATATGTGATGTTGACTGTTCCTTTGTCTGTTTTATCCTATTTTGTTTGGTTTGGGTTTCAATTTATTTTTATTTTCTTGTATTATTTTTATTTTCTTTGTTTTATTTTTATTTGGTTTTATCCTGTGCTGTTTGTTTTCATTTATTTTTTTTAGTTTATTTAGTTTTGGGGGTTTGTTTTTGTTTTTTTTCTTTTGTATTTTGTGTCTGTGCGTGCTTTGTCCTTTTTTTTCCTTTTTTGTTTTATTTTTTGTGTATTTTACTTATTTTATTTTTTCTTATGTTTTTTGTTTAATTAGTTTTTTTTCTTTGTATTTATTTTATTTAGTTGTTTTTTTGCATTTTATTTTATTTTTTGTTTTATCCTGTTATTTGTTTTTTTTGTTCAATTTATTTTTTGTAGTTTTTGTTTTTATTGGTTTTTAACTTTTTGTGTTTTGTATTTTGTTTCTGTGTATACCTTGTCATTTTTTTCCATGTTTTTTTATGTTTATGTGTTTTATTTTACTATTTTGGCTTACAGTAATTACAGATAATCCTCAATAAAATGATGTGGTTAAATGAATATCTAAAGCCAGCAGTCTTAGAACTGACTTTTACTTGCTTTTAGGCAGGTTGCTATTTATTACTGGTTGATATCGTAAAATGCAGAGCCACAGAGAATAGAGCTCAACCATAAATTTGTCCTCCAATATTACACCATCAGCACTAATGGCTGTTTAAGAGTGCTCAATCTTCAGGCCTCTGCTAGCATGACACGGACTTTGATCAAGCTTAGGCACCATCAGCTGAGCCATCTGTGGCTAGCCTTTAGTTGGAGAGCCTCTCTGGAATGTTCAGGCAGGCTGGAATGGAACAAAATCTGAAGTTTGTGTTCCTTTTTATCCTTGTGTGCATGATAAACACTCGCCCATTATACCAAAACATGGTCACTGTGTTTTGGATTCACAACAATAAATTAGAAGGTGCACATAGAGCAGAAATGAAATAGAAATAATTCAAGAGCTGTTTTCATCCTGTGTGCAATCCATATGCAGCAGTACATTACTTATAATGTGATGTGAACGTCAATATTACTGAGTATACGACTGTATGTGGAAAAAATTAATCTTGGAAAAATGTCATTCTCTCCCATAAATCACTTCCATGTTGACACACTTATCATTGTGATATTGATTTATTAACATTTGATAAAGGACAGATTGACTATTTTGTTGTAAATTTTGGGCTATTTGTGAATATATATGAATGCAGAAAAAGCATGTCTGGTAATAACCACTTGGCTTGGTTTATAACTACCTGACAGATCTATAAGGACTTCCATTAAATCGATTGTTCTTCTTTGAAGCTTCCCTTCATATAGCTGTGAGAGGAAGTGTTGATAACCTGTCTGTTATAGTAGCTTATATGATTGGCTGTTGATGTATTTCTTATTATTTTTCTCTGGTACAGTGGTATTCAGAATGCTTAAGGACTGACTCTGATTTCCTTGCAGGCAGCATTCTTGACTCGTCATTGTAACACTTCATTTGTATTTGTGAGGGCACAAATAATCTATTTCATGGCTGGGAGGTCTGAAGTTTGGCATGAAATCATGCACACTCAGAACTGTTGCACCTTGGTGAAAATATATAAAAAAGAAACTTTGGTTTCCATGGAAACTGTTTCTAAACAAACTGATGCCTTCACACAGTACACTTCTTTCATTCTTCAAGGGCACTGAAAAATAGAAAGAACAATCCCACTATTTCTCTCTTTCTACCTCTCTTGTGCTCTCTCTCTTCTTCAAATGCAAATGAAAAAAAAACGCATATCCATAAACTGTCCTCTCCATGCTTTTTATTTTTGGTCAATTTCAGCAGGTTATTTCTCACCCTACTTAAAGGCACAATCTGTCAATTTTTTTATTAAAATCTCCCAAAAACACTAAAATATTTTGCTGACTTTGTGTACTTACATTATCCCAAATGTTTCGAAGAATGTTTAAATCCAGAGAAATAAGCAATTTTAACTAGTGACACGGACCGTGTCCATAGTGTCATTGTGTGGCCTGCCAATGACGTCATAACCCCTCCGATTTCCGAGGTTTTTTGTTTTGTATAAAAAAAAATATGGAAACACCAAAGACGCTATAATATGATATTAGACGCTACAATATGTTGTGCGTTTTAATAGACTGGTGACGACCGCACAGAGTAGCATAATAACAGAACTTTCAAATGTATCTAGTATGATAAAACAGCGCTGCTTTTTTCCCCACATACTCACGACCGGAAGCAGCGGAAGCGCTTGACTGTGGCATAATAAAAGCTCCGCTGCTTTCGAGCCGTGTGTCACGCTCGTTCAGCGGCCTCGTTTCTCTTCAACGGCTTTCAGCCTCACCCTGCTTCATTCTACTACGTTAATAAATCATTAGCTCATCCATGAACATGATTTCTGCCCGAGTCCTGTCGGATTGCATCGGCTGTGGGGATGAAGACGACAACTCCCATGATTCCACACTCAGTCACAGCGTCATCAAACTATACATATTAATACTAAAAATACATATTGTGCCTTTAAGAATCTTCAAAAACAAACAACAGTTGTGACCATAAGCTGTCAAGGCAAAAAAGTTACATGAAAGCAGTCGATAACTCCACATTCCACATCTTCTGAAGTCATAATGACATGTGTGAGGAACAGAGCAAAATATAAGTCATAATCTTCCTCTTTGCTGCAGCTCTCAGGTCAAAATATGGCATGATGCGAGATTCACAGATATGTGTATATAGAGCCACATTCGCCTGCTCCGGACACATCAATGTGTCCGCCAACTTGGAACAGTCAATGTAAAAATCAGTTCCTCTTCCGAGATTTAAATTCTTGATCTTTCATCTTTCGGAGGTGAGAATGCATCAGTTTGTGTTTTTATATGTGCTAACTTAATATTACAGATTTTTAAAGTATGGTAACAGTTTTTTAAGTTAGCTAATGCCTTTATCTTGTTGTAGTGTGTTAGCTTATCAAAATCATCTGCTGAAGACTATTGCAGATATACGTATATTCATACATGCATATAACTATGATTGCAGACACAGTCAGCTTGCTCTTAGGCAGGGGTGCCCAAACTCGGTCCTGGAGGGCCGGTGTCCTGCAGAGTTTAGCTCCAACTTGCCTTAACACACCAGCCTTCAAGTTTCTAGTATGACTAGTAAGAGCTTGATTAGCTGGTTCAGGTTTGTTTAATTGGGGTTGTTTTAGGTTGGAGCTAAACTCTTCGGACCACGTCCCTCCCGGACAGATTTGGGCACCCCTGCTCTTAGGTGTTTCACCAAAAAGTCCTCCCGTTGGGGGTTACATATAACGGTTCATGGAAATAGCCGCTGGTGAGGCATCTATGTATATATATATATATCTATGACAAGATCCTCATGACATTTTACAAGACTGAAGAACCCATGGCTAGAGATGTCCCAACCTCCCTCGGGTGCAGTTTGTACATAATGACATTATTACTATTTAACAGACACACAAATGCCATTTAGACAAATTTTCCAAAAATCGTTGGTCAGAAATGAAAAGGATAGAGAATAACTATAAAGTCCCATTATTTGTGTGTGTTTTTAAAATGCTAATGTACAAACAAAACTAGCACATCACAAAAAATATTTTGGGAATATTTACCAATGATGAATTCGAGCATTGATGAAAAAGAAAACTTTTATTTGTTAGAAAGAAACAAAAGGGAAAAATTTAACCGTGTACAATTCTTTCTCAAGGTAAATCAAGTCAAGGACAAGAAATAAACTATCAGAGTCACATGAATCTCTTTTATGATATGGTCTTTTAAACCCAAGCTCAGCAGTTGAACATACTGTTGAAGAGGAAACTGTACAATCTGTTCAAGTCTAAATAAATATATTAATATATGCCCAAATTGTAAGTTGCTCTGGATAAAAGCATCCGCTAAATGAATAAATGTAAGTGTAAATATACTGTGCTTTACACTTATGAAATACAATTTCTTAAATGTGTGGCATCTGTAGCTTAAAAAAGTCTTTAATCATTCATTGATGGTTAGTATGCCACAATGTTGATCATCTGTTTTTGTTTTTGTTTTTGGATGATTTTGTGACTTTTTTACTTACATCTGGTGATTTTCAGTTTTGTATTTTATTTTGGGTTTTTGTTTTCATTTTATTGCCAAAATAGTCATCAATTAATGATGTGATGAATATTGAATAAATGAATGTTGTATAATATATGTATAACATTTTGTAAGAAAACAGCAGAATTGTCATTGTTAGGTAAACTAACCATTTAATTTGTTGTCTTATATATGCAGTTTTATAGGTTTACAATAATATCTTAGTAATTAATGTAGGCAGAGTACTGAAAATAGTATGCCGAATGTGACAGAATATGTGGAATACATCCAATCAACTTATACTCAGCTGTGTTATATGTACTGTATATGTCTGTGTAGACTGAAAAAAAAAAAACTTGCATGAGAGAAATACAAAGACTAAATAAAATAGCTGATTAAAATCCATTTTCCGTCAACACAGCTGTGTCCTTGAGTGGGATTTTGTGATGTCTGATGGAGCTGTAATTATCTACCCCTATAAGCCCTTTTTTCTGAGGTTACAAAGCACAAGCGCTGGGGGAAAGCATACCACACAAACAACACCTACCTATGTCTCTTAGCAACATGTGAAGTACTCCTACTTTTGCCTAGAAAGAATGGAATGAGCAAGAATCTGCGTTCACAGAATGTTATGCTGATGAACTAGATGTTTATATTGTCCATTACTGGCATGACAAGACTGTGTTTAGATGAGTAAAATCAATATGGAAGAGTAAATCGTAACATTAAAGGGGGCCATTAGAGCTCTTGCTGTGATCGGCCCTTAGTCATGTATTTTGTTTTCAAAGTTGTTGGGAGGGAAAAAAATAGCCATAGGTGGCCTATTTTGGAAAATGCAAAAGTAGGCTACTACTGTACTTCACATGATAAGCATATTAGGGATTTTTTTTGCCCCTTTTTAAAACTAATATTACGAAATATTAGCACCTACTGTTGTAAAGTGACTGTCCAGTAGTAACAAGGAAGGCAGCATCTCTCTTGCCTCTTCTCTGTGAATGTGAGGGGGAGTGAAGGCAGGTGAAAAGTCACATGAGACGAGGTGGTGCCTCCAAGCCACTGTGATTGGCTGATCATGCTGTTTGGCACAGATGATGTTCATAACAGGTTCACACATGTGCCGGAAACTAGTGAAAATAGATAAAAAAATAGCTAGTCTGAATATTATTGAACTACAACACCTGCCACATTAATTGGGCAGTTGAGGAATTTAATTAGACTATCAAGAAGTGTTTTTTTTTAAATAATAGGTCTAATAGCCAAACACCAGTTAGTGGTAATAAATGAAATACATAGAAAATATGAGTTACTGTATTAAAGTGAGGCCTATTATTTTTTAATAAAAGTTTTGATACCCCATAGACTTGACGAGACTTTGAAGAAAGTTGTCTCTAATCAAATTGTTAGCTATAAACATGGTATATCAATAAGCAAAATAAGTAAAAAAAAAAAAAAAGATCATAGCCGAATATAAATTGTAATTTTTTTTTATTAATTGCTGTTCCCCTACCCAGAAACCGTTTGAACATCAAATGGAACATGCACATGAATTTATACTGTAGGCTACTACAAAACAAGACAAGACCACCACACGCCCTCATTCCTTAATCCTTTACCCTAATACATCTCTTGCCCACAGAATTACACACATCCTTCTCTGACAAAACTAATGCGATTTTCCCCATCTTTGTCTCTTTGAAAAAAAGATAATGTCCACTCACTCTGGAGAACTTCACCTGCTGCTATCTTTATTGAACCCGCGGTCTTGCCTGTTGAGTTCTCTCGCGACAGTGTGCGCGTGAAATGTCTCCAGACATGAAACATTAAAACTATTTAACCTACAGAAGTGGCTTATGTTTTCAAGACATTTATCACATTTAGACTTCATTGCCGCCGATATAGGCGAAGAGTCGCAGTGAGACACTACAGCTGCTTAACGGACTGTTTCAGATAGAGACCGTCACATGAGATCTGATGTCATACGGGACGCTCGCGCGGCGGAGGCAGCTGCTCTGGTAAGGTGGCAGTCAGTCTGTCATCAGTTGAACAGGAGCGGGCCAAAGAAATCAACGCATTGCGCACAGACATCACTGATGTTTTAAAACCTTGGGATTTTCCATTTAAATTTGCGGTTTGCAGTTTATAATAAGGTAAGTCTTTTATATTTGATGTTTTACCAACTGTGCAACACACATTTTTGGGGTAAAGTGCAATACAGAATCAGATTTCAGCATATATGCACCGTATCTATTTTTTAACAAATGCATACTGAATATTTATGTTGTAAAAACTGTCAGTATTAATATCCGTCGTTTATTTATTCATTTCTGATTATTATTTGACCATTTCCATATAATCTGTATTCTAAAGCGACTGAACTTTTCCAGTGACTCATTTAGACATTTGCTCTCGTTTTGCAAATAAACAGACGATGGACAGCAACGTGGTGCAAATTTTTAAGGAGGACAAATGCCCCTCATTGCACCCCGAGAAGTGTTTACCCAACTTCACATGGCAGTCTGCTGTCTCGGACATTTATAACTATTCACTGAATGAAAGCTGGACGAACGAGCAGGAAACTATGTCTCCTATTATTCCGATCATCACTGCCGTGTATTCCGTGGTGTTTGTTGTAGGACTAGTGGGGAACTGCCTGGTGATGTATGTCATTATCAGGTAAGAAACAGCATTGTCCTAAGATGTACTGCCCTGCATTGATTATCATACGAGTGCCTTTAAATATAATTTTGAAAATATGTATCTCACTTTTTAATAGACTTCGTTTATAAACAGTCATATGAGACGTTTCTGATGGGATAGTTTGGACGAAATACCTGTTTTATGGAAAACATTTAGTCAAGGGTTTAAGTCCAATTCGGCAGTTTGGCTCCCCCCGGTGGACTGAAATATGAATGCACAATGCAGTCAAAATTACCTTGACTTACAGTATACTGCTTTGAGTATAAAAATCATACTAAAACAGAGCAGTCATGTATATGCAAATTTCTGTGCTGTGTAAAGATGGTATATGTGGTTTTTGAGACATTTGAGATAAAGAACTGCACAGTTCGTGCTTGCTGAATAATGTATCACAGCACAAGCTGTCATACTGCAAATATAATCACGAAACATAGATGGGTTTAAGCTGTGAATGATATATAATGTCTTTACACAACCAGTGAAAGAGAAATGTTTGGTAACGTTTGGGTATTTGCTCTCAGTTTATTTAGTATACAGTCTGAAAGCAATCTCATATGTGAATTTATCACACTGATGGGTTGTGTTTCATTTATTTTGACACTCTCTGGCTCGATCGATTTTCCCAACAGATACACTAAAATGAAAACCGCCACAAACATCTACATCTTCAACCTAGCTGTTGCAGATGCCTTGGTAACCACCACCATGCCCTTTCAAAGCACAGATTATCTGCTGAACTCCTGGCCGTTTGGAGAGGTGGTGTGTAAGGTTTTCATCTCCATCGACTACTATAACATGTTTACTAGTATCTTCACCTTGACCATGATGAGTGTGGACCGCTATGTGGCCGTCTGCCACCCCATCAAGGCCCTGGATTTCCGGACACCGATGAAAGCTAAGATCATCAACATCCTCATCTGGGTGCTGTCCTCGGCTGCTGGGATCCCTGCAATGGTTCTTGGGAGCACTCAAACAAACAATGGTAGGGATGAATGATATCTACACTACCATTCAAAAATGTGGCATTGGTAAGATTTTTTAAAAGTTTTTTGAAAGAACTCTCTTATGCTCAGTAAAAACCAGTAATATTTTCAAATATTATTGAAAATTAAAATAACCGTGTTTCTATTTTAATGTGTTTTAACATGTTATTTATTCCTCTGTTGGCACATCTACATTTTCAGCAGCCATTACTCCAGTCTACAGTTTCACATGATCCTTCAGAAATCATTCTAATATGTTTATTGGGCGTGTGAAAACACTTATTATTATTATCAATGTTGACAACAGTTGTGCTGCTTAATATTTTTGTGGATACTTTTTTTTTCAGGATTCATTGATCAACAGAAACTTTAAAAGAACACCATTTATTTGAAATAGAATAAATATTTTTTAACATTCGATTACTTTAATGCATCCTTGCTGAATTAAATTATGAATTTCTGAAAAATAAAATCTTTCTGACCCCCTCCCCCATTTTTTTTTACCCATATTGGTAGTTGGCATGTAATACTTGTTTTTTTTTGTGCTAATATTAGGTATTTAGGGTTAGTTAGTCACCCATCCCTAATGTTTCACCTTTAAGTTTAACCTGTAAAGATACCATAATTTAATAACACTGTTAAATTGTAATCTTTAACAAATCTCAAAATGATTATCAATTTTTCATATTGTATATTATAATGTTGTGATGCCTAATTTACATATATTTTTTATTTTATTTTTTAACAATGCTAGAAAATGTATAACATTTTGAAACATTCTAGTGTATTATTGATTGATTGATTTAATTCTTTATTAGGACAATTCAATTATATTTTTATATCGGCAATTATCGGTTATCAGCCATAACCTAAATAATTATTGACTATTGAACTCTATCTATCTATCTATCTATCTATCTATCTACTATCTATCTATCTATCATCTGTCTGTCTATCTATATATCTATAAATCAATGTATTATAATCAGCAGTGACATCTAATTATCATTTAGGAAGAAATCCAAAATATCTTACGGTAAATGATGGTACTGTGAGTTCTCTATTCCATCCTAATGTATTTATTGTTCCTTCCCACAGGCTTCATTACAGCACAGATGATTAAGCTGTCCTCACTTCTGATTAATAATTAACCGCTGCTGTTATATTTCTTCTGCAGGCACTACAGAATGTGCTCTGCAGTTTCCAGACCCGTATATCTACTGGGACACATTGATGAAGATCTGTGTCTTCATCTTTGCCTTTGTGGCTCCTCTCCTCATCATCACGGTGTGCTTTTCCAATAAATAACAAATTGTCCACAGTTAATTGTGTACATCCACACACCCATTACAAAACACATTTACAATACTTTAACAACAGTGTCCCACTAGAAAATATTCACATAGTTGAGATCGACTTCGGTTTTTCCAAGTATACGTGTGCCTCTTTGTCGTCCGTACTGTACATTAGAACAATCAATGTGCTTTTCCGCATACAACGTGCTTATAGACATGAAACCAACCATTTATGAAGTTACTTCACCAAATTACACAACTGACGGGACGTTTAGACTTCATTTTGACCATAGTAGTCAGCGTTAATTCCAGTGCATTTTTGTTTGTTTATATTCGACTTTCAATCTTGTCATTTCACCATGTACTGAGAATAAAACAGAAAATGAATTTTTTGCTTGGTTCTTTTTCCATATGATCGCTAAACTAAATCACACAACAAATCCCGTTTCACATCCTGGATTTAAATATCTTGCAGAAGAACCAAAGGTGACACTGCAACCCAGTTTGGATGTTACTTGTGTTGGTTTTCCACATGATTATTCATTAAGCAACTGCCATAAGATTTCCATTATGCTTAAGTATTGAAAAACGTTCCTGTTCAAAAATACAGGAAGTTCCTGTAGTACAATGAAAAGGTGATTTTAGTTACAATTTACAATAAGTTTCAATTTGTTAACTTTAGTTTGGTAGCTGGCTACCAAATACAAGAAATTCCTGTAGTACACTGAACAGGCAGGTACACTTCACTAATATTAATAAACTGAAATTTACTGTAAATTATATAGGTATGAAATACCGGAAATTCAGGAACAGGCAGGTGGAAAATGGTCCTTCTAGTACTTTGAAGTAATTTCTGTAACAATTTACAAAAAGTTTCAAATTGTTTACATTAGTTAAGCAGATAAGTATCAAATACAGGGAATTCCTGTAATACAATCAGTCTGGGTCCAAAAATGGTCCTTCTAGGGCTTTAAAGTAATTTTATTGACACTTCACTAATTTTAACAACTGTAAAGTATAAAGATACTGAATACAGGCAATTCTTGTAGTACAATGAACGGGCTGGTAAGAAAATGGTCCTTCTAGTGCTTTAAAGTAATTACGGTGACACTTTACAATAATTTTCGGTTAACATTAAGTATACATTTATCAAATACAAGGAATTCCTGTAGTTCAATGAACAGGCAGGTATGAAATTTTTCCTCTTGGTGCTTTAAAATAAATGTAAAGTAAGTAACACTTTACAATAAGTTTCAATTTGTTTACATTAGTTAGGTAGATGGCTATCAAATACAGGAAATTCCTGTTGTACATTGAACAGGCAGGTATAAAAATGGCCTTCTAGAGTTTTAAAGTAATTTTGATGGCACTTATGCTAACAAATTTAAACATTGTAAATTTATGTAGGTATCAAATACAGGAAATTCTTGTAGTATAATGAACGTACAGGTGGAAAATGGTCCTTCTAGTGTCAAAGTAATTTTGGTGACAATTCACAACGAGTTTCATTCATTGACATTAAGCACATACAGTGGGTACGGAAAGTATTCAGACCCCCTTAAATTTTTCACTCTTTGCTAAAATCATTTAAGTGAATTTTTTGCTGTGACACTCATATATTTAACTCAGGTGCTGTCCATTTCTTCTGATCATCTTTGAGATGGTTCTACACCTTCATTTGAGTCCAGCTGTGTTTGATATACTGATTGGACTTGATTAGGAAAGCCACACACCTGTTTATATAAGACCTTACAGCTCACAGTGCATGTTAGAGCAAATGAGAATCATGAGGTCAGGAACTGCCTGAAGAGCTCAGAGACAAAATTGTGGCAAGGCACAGATCTGGCCAAGGTTACAAAAAAATTTCTGCTGCACTTAAGGTTCCTAAGAGCACAGTGGCCTCCATAATCCTTAAATGAAAGACGTTTGGGACGACCAGAACCCTTCCTAGAGCTGGCCGTCCGGCCAAACTGAGCTATCGGGGGAGAAGAGCCTTGGTGAGAGAGGTAAAGAAGAACCCAAAGATCACTGTGGCTGAGCTCCAGAGATGCAGTCGGGAGATGGGAGAAAGTTGTAGAAAGTCAACCATCACTGCAGCCCTCCACCAGTCGGGGCTTTATGGCAGAGTGGCCCGACGGAAGCCTCGCCTCAGTGCAAACACATGAAAGCCCGCATGGAGTTTGCTAAAAAACACCTGAAGGACTCCAAGATGGTGAGAAATAAGATTCTCTGGTCTGATGAGACCAAGATAGAACTTTTTGGCCTTAATTCTAAGCGGTATGTGTGGAGAAAACCAGGCACTGCTCATCACAGTGAAGCATGGTGGTGGTAGCATCATGCTGTGGGGATGTTTTTCAGCTGCAGGGACAGGATGACTGGTTGCAATTGAGGGAAAGATGAATGAGGCCAAGTACAGGATATCCTGGACGAAAACCTTCTCCATAGTGCTCAGGACCTCAGACTGGGCCAAAAGTTTACCTTCCAACAAGACAATTACCATAAGCACACAGCTAAAATAACGAAGGAGTGGCTTCAACAACAACTCTGTGACTGTTCTTGAATGGTCCAGCCAGAGCCCTGACTTAAACCCATTGAGCATCTCTGGAGAGACCTAAAAATGGATGTCCACCAACTTTTACCATCTAACCTGACAGAACTGGAGAGGATCTGCAAGGAGTAATGGCAGAGGATCCCCAAATCCAGGTGTGAGAAAACTTGTTGCATCTTTCCCAAAAAGACTCATGGCTGTATTAGATCAAAAGGGTGCTTCTACTAAATACTGAGCAAAGGGTCTGAATACTTAGGACCATGTGATATTTCAGTTTTTCTTTTTTAATAATCTGCAAAAATGTCAACAATTCTGTGTTTTTCTGTCAATATGGGTGGCTGTGTGTACATTAATGAGGAAAAAATTTACTTAAATGATTTTAGCAAATGGCTGCATTATAACAAAGAGTGAAAAAATTAAGGAGGTCTGAATACTTTCCGTACCCACTATATATCACATACAGTAAATTCCTGTAGTTCATTGAACAGGCTGGCACGAAAAAGTTCCTTCTAGTGCTTAAAAGTAATTTAGGTAACACGTCACAATAAGTTTCAGTTAGTTAACATTAGGTAGATGTGTATCATGAATTAACAATTGATAATACTTTTACAACATTTATGAATCTTGGTTATTGTTAATTTTTACAGATACTACTTTTTAAACATTTTAAATGAACAACATACCCCGTTACATTTTAAATTGACAGCATAAACTATTTTGGACCAACATAAATTAACAATGAACAAGAATATTTCTTATTTGCCTAGATTAATAAATTCTGTTAATTATTAGTATGATACCCAAATTAACTAATGTTAAATATAATTGTAAAACTTACTTAGAAAAAAAAACGTAATGTAAAGTGTTACTTTATTTTAATTAAAAAACATATTGAAAGACAAATAAATATGATACAAATTAAAAAAAGTGATTTTTTTTTCACAATCAAAGAACAGTGTCATATTTGGAACATATTCACAACATAATACACAAATTAAAGGCATAAAGAACTACATTTGTTCGTCATGTTGATTTATAATTAAATTAAGACTAAAGTCAAGGGTAAAGAAATGGGGTAAAATTATAAAAACAAATAAATCAGAATGACACATCCCTCCCAATGCTACCCTCTCCAGTCAAGCTGCCTTTTCTTAGATATCTTACATATCTATTTGACATCATTATCTATGAAGGTTCTCAAACCATAAATGAATGTACGTGAACTATGTATACACTTTTTATATATATACTTGTATTGAGTATATTCAATTTATATTGTGTTTACGTGGAGCTACAGCTAAATAAGACCTTTATGAGGCTACATTCCCTCGAGTGTAAGATAAAACAAACTTACCATGTTAATGGAGGTTACACAGCGCGCACACACACACACGCACGCGCGAACACCACAAAACAGGGTGAAGGGGCCCAAAGACTTTTTTTTTGTGTCTTGTATGTTTTCTTCTCAAATGCGTACCTCAGACACACAGACTCACTGGGAAAAATCTGGAGTGTTTTAACGTGACCGATCATTTCTACAGCATCCCGTCCAGGTTCTTCTCGGCCGTCTCCTTGTCGCTGTCGGCAGTGGTCTCCTTGGGGCTGTAGGTGTTGTGATAGTCCTGCAGGATTGTTACGACATCGTGATGGCCAAAATGAATGGCCTCGTCCATGGGAGTGTTACCCCACCTGTATGGGGACATCAAACGACAGCATCTGTTTGTGCTGTTTATTTTTTTTAAAGGGGTCCTATTATGTTTTTTCACTTTTTTAATTTTAGTCAGTGTGTAGTGTGTATGTTTGGGCATAAAAAATATCTTCAAACTTACAAATCTCAAAGTCCACTCCAAAGAGACATATTTTCGTTTAAAAAAAAAATCCCTTTTCAAGAACTACAACAAACGGCTCGTTTGGACTACAGCGTTTGTTTTCCGGGCTTTGTGATGTCACAAAGCGGCTCATTGGAATATCATTAAAATAATTCCGGCCTACAGAAATTCGAATGGTTGGGGGGTGGGGATGGGCGAGGTCGTGGTTAGAACGCTAGGTTCAGTGAGCGCATCAGACGAGACGACGAAGAAGAAGAAGTGCTGCTGTAAGCCTCAAGGTTTCGCAAGTTATTACACTGCACCTGAATAATTTGTCTGAATTCCTGCCTACAGAAATTCAGATGGTTGGGGGGTGAGGAGGGGCGAGGTCGTGGTTAGAACGCTTGGTTGAGTGCATCAGACAAGACGACAACGACAACGAAGTGCTGCTGTAGCCCTCAAGTTTTCGCAAGTTATTACACATGCACATGAATAATTATGTATGTAAATATGTATGTTACAATTATGAAAACGTTTTTATAATAAATTGCTGACAGTACAATACTGGACAATGATGTAATCTGCAGAATTTACGTTTCAATTATGAGACTACAGTGTTTCCCATACATTGAGTGCGGGTGTTTTTATATCACTGTATTTCTGAAGGAAACCGACTGTCTTCAGAAAATTGGACCGCCTGGGAAACGCTGGACTATGGTATAAATAAATTCAACTGTATAACTGTTTCACTGCAATTCATGTTATAATGTTAGAATTAAATAACAATAAAAATAATACATATGCACTTCTGTACATAGTAAATGTAGTTATTTTTAAGCGGTTGTTGACATCCTATCTAAAACGTGATTTAGCCAAAACAACAATTACTTTACCACTCTAATATGTCTTGCGATATCCGTGCATGCAAAGGTTCTGCGCAGTCCTTTTGTTCAATATTCTCTGGGTCTGAATCCAGATATCAAATTTATATGGCAATATTGACGCCATCCTTAACTAAACTTGCTGCTTTGGCAAGGGGCAGTACTGAAACACTGTCTAAGCTGTTCGCCAATCACAACGCACTGGAACAGCTAACCAATCACATCACATTTCGGTTTTCGGAAGGCAGGCCTTCATCAAATCCAGAACTAATCGAGCCGTTTGTGCCAGACTGGGGAGAAAGGTATTGTAATAATGTAAATTATGTGAAAAATAATGTGTTTTTTCAAACAACCTAGTATGAGAGCATTTTCTAGTACACCCCCAAAACAAAATCAAGGCTTTGTAAAAGAGCATAATAGGACCTCCTTAATGTAATTTCCTTCATGTAAACATTAAATAACTTAATGGAAGACAATGGTGTGTGTCCACAACCATTTAAAAATATACGATTCATAACAAACAATTTTTTTAAAAACTTGTAAACAACAAACAATAAATGCTTTAAAAAATGAATTATTCATTTATGATACGTAACTAATAAATAGTTAAACTTATAAAACTTGTTCTGACAACATACTGTAAAGTGTTGCTATAATTTTATTTTAAAAAGATAAAAAACAGTTATAGTCTAATAATTATGTTAAAAATAAAAGTAACATCCAAAATAGTATGCAATCCACATTAATATTTTTCTATCTGTAATTTTTATAAATATTATTATTTAATTAAGTAAATCAATGTTTATTTCATGTTATCTATTTGTATTGTTACACATGACTTATGCCTAAACAAATAATACTAACAATAAACAATACTTTTTCCTCAGCATTTATTAATCTTGTTTTTTGTTTATTTAAATTTACGCTAATAAATTATAAATCGATATTAACATTAACCTAGAGTAATCAATGCTGTTGATTGTTAATTATTAGTTTATGATACCTACCTAATAAACGCAATGTAAACAACTTCTGAAATTTAATTCATAAACTATCTTTAAAGAAAAAAATATTTAAATTAAATAATAAATGAAATTGATAAAACTAATAAAACGTAAGCGTTAATTAAACAAAATAATTAAATTAATTAATGATAATTATTAATTGCAATAATAAATAAAATGCTGCAACCTCGTGAATAAAACAACATCCATGTTACAGTATCCATTTTCATTTCTATAAACAATTTTATTTTATATTATATTATGCCTAATAAATTTATGGATATTTAAGCACAATGAATTGACACATAAATGCTTTCAAATGTATGAAAATATATTTAAAATAGCTAACAATAAACAAATCAAGATGGTCAATTTCTTGAATACAGCTTTATTACGTTGCTCATTTTGTGACCCACTTTTCACATATAGGTGGTTTTAACAGTTATGCCACAAAACAAGATCTTTGTTGTAGTATTTCATATTCTTACCTGTCTTTGGGCACCGGGTTCACCTTACAAGCTTCTAGAAGAAAACGTACAACCTCAGTGTGACCTGAAACAAAAAAAAACAAAAGTGCATATTAGCAAGATTTCCACTCAGCACAGAGAGAAAATTAGGTCAGGCAGAGGAAACAAACAGCAAGTCAGCAAGCCTAAGGCTTGAAGAGCGTGATAATATCTATAGTTGCAGAGTTTGATGAGTTCCTGGCACTCCACCTTCAGCAGCAGCTACATGAAGGGCTGTCCGAGAGTCGTAATCTCTCTGCTCCATATCCATCGACGAGAGCGCAAACCTGCGCAAACACACGTGAAGTAAGAAACTCAAGATTTAAACTGCACAAATTGTGTTCAAAAATGCAAAAAACATGATTTATTGGTGGAGCGGTACCTTCTCAGAGCAGACACGTCTCCAGTGTAGGCCGCAAACAGCAGGTTGATAACCGACTTGACCTGGAAGAAAACAGAGGAGTCGTTTGTGGTGCATTAACCACATCACAACATCATATTGTTGCGAACTTTGCACAAATCGCGAGAAGATCCCAAAGCCTGTTGGGTCGCATTTGGGCTCTGCGAAAAATGACAACTTGTAAAACAAAAGGACAGTTAAACAAAACTAACACATACTTAAACGACAGTTACAATGTTTTCAAAACTGGGATAAAGAAACAAAATGCACACTCCGTTAAATGAAATTTGTGTTTATCAATCATTTATTAAACCACAATGAGAAAATAAATAAGAACAAAGTCTACCTAGTTTAAAGAAGATAATCTTATTGGCACAAACAAATGGTTTTTAAAGAGTTGCGCATATTTCACATTGTTCGGATTTCATAAAGTCAATAATAATACTGAACATTTTTTATAAAACATCAAGTTCAAGTAGTCAGTTTAAATGATAGCCAGTTTAAAACATTTCTCAATGTGAAGTAACATATAATTCAGTAATCTTTAAGCACATTCCTGGATTTCAAATGGCACAGTTTCAGAAATGATAAATGATTCTTTAAACTGATAGTACAATGAAAAACCTACAGTAAATATTTAATTCAAGTGAAAACTGGGTTACAGATGAAGCTGATTTGAGCACAAGATGAAATGTGGATTGTGAAACCCTAGCCACCAATCTTTCCTACCTGATCACGTCGATCAGTTCCACTCTGGTTAGCGTTTATCACTTGTTTGTTTGTAATCCATGTCTAAATTTCCTTCCTTTTATGATTTTAACTGTTAATATAATAATATATATCTATTGTGCAAACAATAAACAAACTTGTGGATGCGATTTATAAGTTACACAAATTTTGCCTGTTTTCCTTTCTTTCAACAGATTTACATATTTTTCTTCCCTCGAACCCAGTACTGACTGAAATACATTAACAGAACATGCAAACGGTCTACAAACATTTAGACATCACATTAGGTAAAAAGGGGGTCAATGAAAAATAATCATTGAATTAGGTACAAATAATAAATTAACTTAAAGACCGGCCCGTATCACAAACATTTAATCCTTACCATTAAGCGTTCCCTCAGATAGTCGTAAAGGTTTTAAGTGCTTTAAACCTATTCACAAAGCGCAGGACAAACTTTTACTAAGGATAGACAGAAGTCTCCCTAAGAGAAAGGGCGGGGTTGACCTCGTTGCTATGGATGATGTCAGCATGCTTACTAACTTTGCACACAGTGATTGGCTGATAGTCTGTCAGAGATTTATTTTTAGAAATACTGTAGAGCGTGATATTATGTTGCCACATTCAAATGTCACTTATTAAACAAGTATATGTTCAGCTAATAGTCAGCCTCTTACATGTATGCTTCTCGTAAACAATACAGATCTCTGAATCACATAATCCTTTAATTTTTAGCAAGAAAAGTAGAATAATTATGGCTGATAGTAAGACGTGCAAATGTGAAAGAAAACCAAACTGGACTCAAGAACAGTTGTTACTTCTTGCCCAACTTGTTAATGAAAACAAGGATATTATCAAAGAAAGATTTGGAGTTGGGATAACCTTCAAATCCAAAAAAAGATGTGTGGGAAACATGTGCAAATAAATGCAGTGTGTTTCTAAAATGTTTATGTTCCGAGGCAGATTGCTGGCAACAGCCATTTTATTATCCCTGCTGAAAAAAAAAACTATAGAAACCATCACAGAATGTGTAATGGTTTTACTAGTTATAATGGGAATTGTATTGGTTTTAATGGAAACTGTAATGGCGTCTGTTGGTATCTGGTAATTGGTCACCTTCTATTCATGGGTTTTGTTAAAACCACTAAATTCTAATGGATTATGTCCCAAAACACACTACAGGAAATTTTTTTTAATGGTTTTAATGGAACCATTAGAATTTCTGTGATGGCTTGAATAGTTTTTTTTTCAGCAGGGAGGATAGTTTGTGATTTGGTTTTAGTGACTTAGAAGTCCTCTTCACTACTCCTAACGTTTCACAGATTTAGGAGCTAGTTTTAGCGCTAAAACACTTTTTGAAATACTCTTAAAGCTAACATTTAAGAGTCCTAAATTTAGGACTGACACGCCCATTCTTTTTAAGATTTTCTCCTAAATCGGCGAGTTATGAGCTACTTTTAGCCTTAGGATGTTTTGTGAATACGGGCCCAATTCTTTATGAAGGTATTTGATGGTTATGCGTCAAGTTTTCTTTTTTAGAACTCTGTACGGTTTAAAGGCATGTTATTTTTGTGGAGCGAGCAGCAACAAACAAAAATGACAAAAGTACTTATTGTTTCCTGAACCTTTAAGAAGTCATCAAGATCAAAACTCAATGCTGCTGTGTCTGGCTGGTTCAAACGTTTAGCCTATAAATAATGTACTTATTTTCTCATAGGCCATATATCTTTTCACATTAATCTAGTATAGGAGAAAGTATTTTAACGGTGGGGGAAAACAGTAAATATATGACCGTCTTATAGTGATTTTTTACAGTTTTTAATAAAAATACTATAAACAAAGAATCACAATATTACTGCATCATTACCCAGATACTGATATCATATTGCATTGTTTGGGCCTTCCTGATTCCTTTCATTTTAAAGTAAACAAATTGCACGTGAGGTTTAAAGGTATTTGGCTTGCTTTATCGTAATAAACCCAACGAAACCTACATAACAAAAAATACAACAAAACAACAAACCAAACAAAACCACAAATCTAAATACAAAACCAAAACCAACTTACAACAAAATAAAAACAAACAAAAAACAACTAAAAAAAAAAAAAACTAAAACAAAAAAAAAAAACAACTAAAACAAAACAAAAAAACAAAACCAAAACAAATCAAACAAAAAGAACCAAACACAACATCCTAAAATATGAAACAAACAAAACACAAAAACCAAAACCAACTACAACAAAAGAAACAAAACAAAAACCAATACAATGAAAACAAACAAACACAAAACCACAAAACAACAAGAACAAACAAAACCAACTAAAATGAAACAAACAACACAAACCAAACCAACTAAAACAAAAAGAAACAAAACAAAACCAACTAAAATGAAAACAAACAAAACACAAAACCAAAACCAACTAAAACAAAAAGAAACAAAACAAAACCAACTAAAATGAAAACAAACAAAACACAAAACCAACTAAAACAAGTCAAAAAACAAAACACAAAACCAAACCAAAAACAACTAAAACAAAAAACAGTTCTAAAAACAAAACATAACAACCTCTTTAATCCCAAAGACTGATTAACTAAAGAAAGTGACTGCATGATGGGCTGACAAAACATGGAACGAAGGTTGGGTTGTGCCGTCGTCTCTTCTAGTTTCTTTCCGCCACGCTTTCCATCCTATAGACTACAGTGGTGGAACTGTCCTCGTCTGTTTCGGCAGGACAGACTTTTTTCCACACTTTGTCAGTGAGCGCTAGTTCCTTCTGAAGGCTCGTGTAGTCCAGCGGTTCGAGATTCTGCTGCTGCTGTGGTTCAACCAATACGGACATGGATAGATTATCAGATATATGATCATGGAATTTCCTGCTTGGATTAGTATGGATGGCAGAGAAAGAAGAAAACAAGGAAACGGTGGAAATTTAAGCAAGCCAGTCAATCAGAACAGCGCATCTCAGGAGTTATTTTCAAGTGAAGAAGTATAACGGACATATTTAGGCTATATTATATTAGCAGGTGTAAGTAAGACAAGCAGTAAAATATTTTGCCTCCTAAATTAAGGCACATGGATAGTAGAGGAGTTTAAAAGCAGAGAGTACGCTTGTCCTCCAGCAGAGGGCAGACAATAGAGAGGAAAATAAATATGCAATTGCTAAGAGAAGTGAAATGTTAAATAATACAGATTAAGATTGCAGGTCAGTTAGCATAATTTGGTTTGTCAGTTCAAATTCATTAATACATACGCACACACTCATAATACGTCAATTATTAGATTAGTTTTGCATCTAGAGTGGGATATACAGTGGCCCCCAAAAGTAAACGGACATTTTAAGTTAATGTCTTAATGAAATTAATTGCATTAGATTTAAAACAAAATATCAAACAGAAACAAACCAAGTGGTATCTGCAAACTAACATAAGTTTTCTGAGCTATTTTGCAATGACAAAAGTGTTTTTGTGGGTTTTTTAGAAATGCCTTATGAAATAATATATAATAAAATCATTAAATGTCATGATATCATGCTATGTTATTGTACACTATCATATATATTATAATTAAAAAAAGAAATTACATATATATATAATATCTAATTATATATACACACACACACACCCACTTGTTGTAAAAAATTTTTTACAACCACTATTTTATCTGCTCTGATACATTCTGATAACTTTTTAGGTGTATAAAACTAAAGCAAAAGGTCAATTACATATTGACGATGACATACATTTTTTTTTATCAAACATCTTATTGTCCCTATGAATGTACAGTTAATATTTATTTTGTACAACAATATTTGGAAATTTATGCCGGGTTATTGCCCACCCCAGTTGCATCAGCTGCATGCTGTTTGTAGTTGGAAGGACAGATCTGTCACTCACCCGCTGGTCTCCGCCCTCTCGACGTGGATCCAGTTTCTTGGCAAAGTGGCGTAAATTATCATAGTTGTGGAAATTACAGAGCTGGACCATATCCTAAAAGAGAAAAAACTTAAATCAATGCGAACGAGAGAGATACGATTGTAACAGATTATTAGCTGAGATTATACAGATTTAGTACCGTGCAAAACTGGATTCCTCGCACGCTGTTGCCCAGTTTGTCAAGAGGAGGAGACCAACACATAATGCCCATCACATTGGGCACCACCAGCAGGATGCCTCCGGAAACACCTGATTTAGCCGGAAGACCCACCTACAATACAATGCACAATCTGAGTTTGTTGCAGATTGTGAAAATGGTTGTCTTACATTTGAAAGTAAAACCATCAGACATTTCCCCAGGTGTGTACGTGTGAAACTCACATGAAAAGCGAACTGCCCAGAAAAGTCGTACATGCCGCAGGAGTGCATGAGACTCAGAGTGTTTCGTACAGCCTCGGGGTTCAGCACACGCTCGCCCGTGATTGGACAGAAGCCGCCGTTCGCCAGGGTGGCAGCCATCACACTGGCACTTTCGCAGGTTACCTCAATGGAGCACAGCTAAACAAACAAAACAAAAACATATTTGATCATATATTACTCATATATAAATAAATATTAATTCTTGAAGGAATAACTGATCCAAAAATGAAAATATGCATAAAATATATTCACCCTCAGGCCACCTGTGATGCAGATCTTGAATCACTTGCTCACCAATGGATCCTCTGCAGTGAATGGGTGCCGTCAGAATGAGAGCCCAAACAGCTGATAAAAACACCACAGTAATCCACATCCCTCCAGTTCATCAATTAAAATATTTTGAAGTGAAAAGTTGCATGTTTGTAACAAACCAATCCATCATTAAGACGTTTTTATCTTCAAACCATTGCTTCCAGCTGAACTACCAGTGCATAATACCAGTGCTTCCTCCAGTGAAACTCCTCCTCTGTTCCTCCTCACATCAAAACCCACCAACATAATTGTTTACAATGGTTTAGAACTGTTTTGGCCTGTACACAGTGCTTGATCTTTGCATATTTCTCTCCTGATTTAGAAGAAACAACTTTTTTCACTGGAGAAAGAAATATTATGGATAGAGGACTCATATTTTAGATGGAAGCAATGGTTTGAAGTTAAAAACGTCTTAATGATTGATTAGTTTCTTACAAACATGCAACTTTATACTTCAAAAGATGTTAATTGATGGACTGGAGTGGTGTGGATTACTTTGTGTGATGTTTTTATCAGTTGTTTGGACTCGCATTCTGATGGCACCCATTCACTGCAGAGGATCCATTGATGAGCACGTCTTGTAATGCTGCATTTCTCCAAATCTTGTTGATAAAATTTGTAATAATATTTCTTAATTGTTGGAAGCCTACGTCTACTGGCAGCTATTCACATATTCAACACTAATTTCCAAACTGACAAACTGTGTACGAAAAATGCTGTTTAACTTATACTAACCTGGAAGTAAAGGTCCAGGATGGAGATCATATCTGTACCCGCTGGGAAGCACTGCAAGTATGGGGAGAATTATTATTATTTATTTTTTTTACAAAATAATGTTTTTAGTGAATTTTCAATGATACCTAATTGCTATAAAATGTTTAAACACATACCTTCTTTTCCTTCAAGTAGTAACCAATGGCAAAGTTTCTGTCACCTGACAGCCGCTCTGACTGAAACCTACCAACAACAAGAAAGTACTTACAGCATGAACGTTAACTCAATTTTCTTACATTTTCACAAATATATTGCTGGTAAATTTCATAAACAATTATAAAGAAATGGTAAGTAACACACTGAATTAAATGTGATTTTTTTTTTTAACATACTCCAATAATCTTTGTTTAATTCACAACTTTTTAGTTGATTGTGTTTTAATATTGATAGTTTTATTTAACATTTGATTACTTTTATATTTTCAATTTTGAAATGTTTAGTTGAATACTTAACACTACTGTTAGATATTTGTACTTTCATTTGTTCTATTTTGACAGTGTTTCAGTTGTTTATTATTGAACGTTTACTTAATTGAGAAATATCTGAAATTTCACTTCTATTGGCCTCACTTACGTAGCATTGCTGAAACCAACATATTCATTTCCTGCCAACTTCTTCATAAAGTTCATCACCTAAACCAAAACACGCATATTAAATGCCGCAGCTCTCAACATGATTAACAGCAAGAATCTAAAAAGAATTACACTGTACTATTATACTTACATAGTCAAACTTCTCAGCATTGCCTACACCTTGCTGAAAATCAAAAACAAATTGCATGAATGCGGTATATCATAGAAATTAAATGTTTTGTAGAGTTACACACAAACTTCTCAATGCATAGCCATTCCAGTTAAAGGAAACTACTAAAATATTTATACATAGACATTATAGACAGAGGTTCTATAAATTAGACTGACAGTTGTAGTACATTTCAAATGAAGAATGGAAAAAAAGGAGTCTAGCTCACTAGATTTGAGTAGCATCATTGAAAGAATTAAAGGCAAACAGTGTTTGTGTCCAAGTAAGTACTATTATTGCTGTGGAATCACAAATGTAAGTTGTTAAAGGGGTGTGGAAAACTCAGACAAAACTAAAAGATTAAAAAACAATAAATTGTCAAGTAATTTGCACTGTGTGTTGTCTATAAGTTAGTTTTAGTAGATTTCTAGAGAAACTCATGTAATGCATTGATTTGAGGCTCTTAAGTTTTTTTCCACATTGAAGAAATATTTATTTACGCAAACAAAAAAAGTATTGTATCTTACTAAACACGTGAATTTTTCAGTTAAAGGGTACAAAACAAAAATGAAAACACAAATAAAGTTTGATTCGGAAGAAATTAAACAGAATTACATTCGATTTTCTGTCAAAGCAATGGATTTGTCAGACTTGCGCTAATGTAGCTTAGCATTAGCGTGGTTTGAAATTTGTTCAATGAGGAAAAACAAATAAATGAAAGGGAAATTACCAACGTCTTTGACCTGTTGGAGGGTCAAAATTTTCCCACAGTTCCTAATGCTGTAAAATACGCAACAACAATAAAACCACAAAAAGCCTTCAAACAGACATCACACATTACCACCCCGAAAGGCCTGAGAAAGATGCATATCATGCAGAGGATTTACCTTTAACGCCACAAACTGTCATCACAAATTCGTAAATTACGAAAAAAGTTATAAATACATGTTTGTAATATCGTTCATAATAGTGTTAACAGGTAAACAAAGCCCTGCATTTCTAATAGCAAGTACAGATTGTGGCTTTATTTCAAAAAGACGATATTATGCAATTCTGTCTGCTCTCTGAAGAATAAAAACATTTTCAATGTCTTCCTCTCATCTCTCCCAATTTATTTCTCAAGTGTTTATTAGTCTATCACACTGCCCTTTCAAATTCCTGACCATCATTTGTTCTCTCTCGCATCTGTTTGCTCTTTTCCCCTCATCTTCCCTCATCTCTCTCTTCAATATAATCCTTTCAGCGTGATTATTCATAACCTTAATCTGATGAGACAGGGAAAGTAATCCGATTAAATCCATTCGTCCCTCTGATCCGTTCTCACGTCAAACATCCACAAACACATCAAGATAAACATTCGGCAAGGCACTTTTAAGTTATCAAATTAGGAAAAATACAGGAATTCTCTTGAGGAAGCACAGCTAACGCAGTTTTGCGCCCCCCATTTTATTAAACAAAGATTGAAAGATGTAAAGATGAGAATACGTTTTACCTTGAGGAGGGAGGTGCAAACTATGGCGCCAGCGTTTACCATGGGATTGTGAGGTTTATCTGGAAAAATAGATGAATTAATTAATAAATGAAGATGACTTAGAGTGAATGAAGCTTATTTTTGGGAACATTAAAAGAATAGTTCAACCAAAAATGAAAATTTGCTGAAAATTCACACCCTCAGGCCACCCAAGGTGTAGAAGAGTTACTTTTTAGATTGAGATAAATTTAGCATTAAATCACTTGCTCAGCGCATTGGACCCATTGCACTGAATGGGTGCCGTCAGAATGAGAGTCCAAACAGCTGATAAAAACATCACAATAATCCACACCACTCCAGTCCATCAATGAATGTCTTGTGAAGCCAAAAAATGCGTGTTTGTAAGAAATAAATCCATCAAAGTTAAACGTTTTTTAACTTCAACCTTTGCTTTTGGCTAAAATATGAGTCCTCTGTTAATAATATTGTTTTTTTCCAGTGAAAAAGTCATCTAGTGTCCAAAACATGTCCAAAACAGTTCTAAACAAACATGTCAGTGGATTTTGATGTGAGAGGACAACAGGAGATGGAGTTTTTCGCTGGAGGGAAGCATTATTATGGATTATGGACTCATATTTTGTCCTGATGTGACCTTTTAAATTTAAAAACGCCTTCATGGTGGATTTGTTTCTTACAAACTGAAGATTTTCCATTCACCGTGTTAATTGATGGACTGGAGTGGTTTGGATTACTTGTGGATTATTCTGATGTATTTATCAGCTGTTTGAATTCTGACGGCACCCATTCACTGCAGAATATTAATTTGGTGAGCAAGTGCTGTAATGCTACATTCAAAATCTGTTCCAATGATCAAAACAAACATATCTAAATCTTGGGTGGCCTGAGGATGAGTCGTCACCCTAAAATCTCATTATCGTAAGGCATCTCATTACTTTTATTTCTTTTTAGATTCTTATACTGTAATACGATGATTTTTAAAAAATTTACTATAGTATAAGTTCATTATTACATATAATTTAAATAATATATTATTGTTTTTGTATTAAAGTAATAAAAATGAGAATACCTTATGGTAATGAGAAAATTTATTTTTTGAAAAACGTATTTTATGCTAAATTGTCTTAAAATGTGTGATAACGCAAAAAACTATTTCATTTCTTCATCAATATTTTCATTCTAGCTATTTCTTCACGCAAAATGTTTCAGAAACATTCATCTTAGAAATCCTTACCATCTTCGTCAAGAAAGAGTTTGTTAAAACGAAGACCGCTGGGTTCCTTCCCTATAAAGCGGTGCACGTATTCAGTGCCATGATCGTGAACAGCAACTGCGTATTTTAATGGTTTCACACACGACTGCAGACAAAATGGAACTTTCGTGTCACCCGCAGTGTATCTGTAATACGCAAAATGTCAAGCTCAGCATAAATGTTTGATCAATTAAATTATGTTCACCAGAAAATATTAAAAATCAAGCAAAATCAAAACAATGTAGCAATTGTACTAAAGACAGAAATCTCACCGTTGGCCATCTACAGTGCACAGGGCAACGGCCCAGAGATTAGGGCTAAATTTCGCTAGCTGAGGAATGTAATCTGCCACCTAATACAATAAAAACGTGACAAAACACAATGTAAAACAATCTGTAATCAAATAGCATCAGAAATTCACACTGCGTTGGATTATAAGCATACCTGGCCACCCAACAGTGATTTAGCGCTCTCATAAATTTGATCGACGTGAGAGGTAAATGACTGAAAGTCGGGAATGACAAACTTTTTCCGGAAAGCCTGTGTTAGCAACACAATATTGCTTTGCACACACCTGAGGAAAGAGAAAAGTGAAGATCATGATTTATTTTCATTATCATCAGTACCCTCATGAAAATTCAAACGGACATTAAAACAAACGTTAAAAAAACATTTTAGGAAGATAAACAGAAACAGAAGATAAAACAGAATTATTTGACTGTGATAAACTACTTCATGATTTCCTATTATATTTTTGCTTTCAAGATTACATACTGAATGCAAAATTGTCATAACTACAATACATCCACAGATCATTCTACAAAATGGTTCAGCAAAAATTAACAATAAAAATAAAAAATCTAACTTACAGTATTGGAGCTGTACGAGGCAGTATTATCTTAGTATCATCGATATACAGTACTATTATAGTTTTTGTTAATATTTTGAATTAGATTTGATTTGTAAATTTTCTATTTTAACTTTGTTTTGTTGTCACCAAGTTTGAATAATTTTATTGTGTGCGTTTGTCTTTTTTTTTTTTTTTTTGTAGTTGATGTAGTTTTAGTTGTTTTAGTATTTCAACTCCAAACGAAAAATTTTTTAGTCAACTCAAATGTTTTTCTTTTATGGGTTTTATGGTTTTACAAGCACTAATAATAAACCTGGTATAATGTTATGTTCAGGCCTTGAGCCATTTTGATGTATTTTCTGAGCAAAACTAAATAATTCATATACTGCAGGACTTCTGTGACCCCTGATTTAATGTGTCCTTGGAAAATGGCTGATATATGTAACCTCATGCTTTAGTAACAGCTATGGGATTTTGCCATCTGAATATTACACTGCAACTTCAGTTTGAAGGCTAAATGTGACCCTGGACCACAAAATCAGTCTTAAATGTCAATTTTTCAAAATTGAGATTTATACATCATCTGAATAAATAAGCTTTCCATTGATGTATGGTTTGTTAGGATAGGACAATATTTGGCCGAGATACAACTATTGAAAATCTGGAATCTGAGGGTGCAAAAATAATCAAAATATTGAGACAATCGCCTTTAAAGTTGTCCAAATGAAGTCATTAGCAATGCATATTACTTATCAAAAATTAAGTTTTGATATATTTACGGTAGGAAATTTACAAAATATATTCCTGGAACATGATCTTACTTAATATCCTAATGATTTTTGGCATAAAAGAAAAATCTATAATTTTGACATATACAATGTATTGTTGGCTATTGCTACAAATATACCCCAGCGACTTAAGACTGGTTTTGTGCTCCAGGATCATAAATAGGTTAAATGGACACTACAGCCAATATATTCTTATTAAACTAAAAACTGTAAGTCGGTTTTAATTTCGATCTTTAAGCAAACAGGGTTAAGTTTAATATAGCCCATATATTTACTTTTTGAAGAGATGTCGATCCAGAGCACCATCTGATGTGGTCTTCAGGGTGACCTTTAACATCTCCATACACTCCTTAAGACGAGGGTCTCCAGTACGCAGTCCTGTGGCTTTCAGCGCCTGAAAAGCAACAACATTTAGCCTAAATTTACAACAAATCTTGTGTTTTGTTTAAATCCCAATGAACTCACACAACTTAGACACAACTATTTGGTCTATAAACCAAGATATGTGCTATAAGAGATATGGAAGCAATGGCCTTGTTCTCCTTGGCCAGCTGGGGTGTGGTTTTACCGTGGTAAATTTGTGAGCTGGAATTTTCTCCTGACCTTCTGCAATGGTGTAAAACAGCAGATCTTCCAGGCTGGGCAAAATGCCTGCCTTCCTTCTCCTGTGACGTGAATAGATACACAGAGAATCCAGTAAGCAGACAGAAAACAAAAGTAGATCATTTATTCAAGGAAAAGTGTTTATCAGCAGCAGGAGAGGTCGTACTGAGATTTCATGTCATTTTAATTTCAGAATTAATCTCATTATGCCAGTCAGTATGTTTCACAATGGATAACAACGATTTTTATTTTTATTTTTATATAAAACCAATTTCATTTAATTTTCAAAAAGCATTAGGCCCAAAATATATCCTAACAAGTGGTATTCTCAAAGTCTGCCACTAGAGGTTCCATTAGCATAAAGTTTTTTTTTCCCTACCATCAGTTTTCTCTATTTTTAAACTGTCAAGGAAGATCAACAATTTGAGGAGAATCTTGCTATGCAAGTTATTTAGAATTAGTTAAACTGATTATTAGCTAGCTATAACGCATATACATACGCATATTTGTGTGTAACGTTTGGGAAAATTGAAGAAAAATGCATTTTACCATTGACTGGCATTGTGAGATAATCTGAAACCCATTTTTCCTCAGAAAAAGTTAGTCTGTTAGAAAAGGTGGTTATTAAACATAATTCAGGTTTGCATGTTACATGTTAAGCAGGATCTAATTAAAGCATTTGGGAATAAAATTTCCTACTGCAGATTCAGAAGTTCCAACAATGGATTGCATTCTGGGACAGCTACACAATCCCATATAAGGCCTCGAAAAAGAGCACTGGTTTATATTCTGACCACAATCTATCCAGAAATGAGCTGAAGAGTGTTTGGAAGTTATTTAAATTGGTGGAAAAATATTGTTCTTAAATCCAGTGTTTCCCCTGCCTTATAATGAGTGTTCGGCCCACCACCCCAAAGGCCAAACCCCCCCCCCCCTTGAAGGTCCAGTTAATTTTATTTCTCGTAATATGGCCAGATCACAACAGAAGTCATTTAAAGTTACCTTTGCTATAGAATAGTCTATAACCTTGTTCTTTTATTAAAAAAACTGAATAGCCTTATATGTTATTTATCTTATTTACATGACGGCATGTCATTTCTGTCTCTACGTTACATGGTCGCGGGGCTCTCTGTATCACGCCAAGCGGAGTTCCGCCCCCGATGCGCAGAACAAAGGTGGCAACATCTCCACTCCCATTGTATTTGTGAATATTAAGCCACAAAACGACTATTTAAATATGAATTCTGCGTGTCTATGTGTTAATGAATTGCGCTGACGCGCGGTTTTGTTTACTTCTCGTACTGAAGCGCGCGTGACGTTTCCGGTGATATTAACGTCTGCCGTCTCACTAATGAAGACATAAATACATGAACAACATCTCCAGAACTGCTCTGAGAGTCACTTCATGAGCATTTTACCGTTTCATTTGAGTAAAACTATCCTCATATCATATAAACACAGGAGTGTAAAGGTATTCATGGCAACCCATCAAAATAAAAGTTCGGTTTAACTAGAAGACATTGCGGCAGAAATATATTACAATTGTTCAGTAGAATGTACGTAATAGGCTACAACTACTACTAAAATTATTGAAACCTTATTTTTAAGAAATAATCAAACTATTTCTTCAATGTTTTAATTGTAATATTAAATCCCCCTTATTTTCCAAAAATAAAATTTGTCCGACCCCCCCCAAAAGCCTTAAACCTAGGGGAAACACTGAAATCCATTGTGGGGTGTAACAATGGTCACCAATGATTTGTGGTGTCATTTCAGGATGATACATGCGGTTCTAGAACACGGAATGGGAATGTTCTTCAGCGGGGAAAACCAAGCAAAGCATTTTGTAAGAAATAATTGGAAGAAAGACACCAAATAAAAAGGAACCAGATACTTACACAACAAATGTAAAGTACGTAGACAACCAAATGAGAGAGAGGAGAAAAAAAACAGAAATGAATGAGACATCAAGACATATAAAACACTGGCAAAATAAATAAACATATAGGCCTAGATAAATACACATGAATGCACATGTTCTAAAACAAAGTTTTAAAAACAAACTGACCTTGATTGAATTAAAATAGAGATAAAAGGTTAGTTAATGACAGACCCACAAAACTTAAAATCTAATTATTAAAAAAAAAATCTGAATGATACTACTAATTATACTATTGTTAATAGCCTTTGGAAACGACACAGAGGGGGGGAAAAAAGAATGATCTCAAAACATTCAAATTTTGGTTGATAAATTGGCTTTGGCGATTTCAGTCTATAGTCCAGACTAGTACTGGGGAAAGTTACTTTTAAAAGTAATGCATTACAATATTGTGTTACAATACTCCATAAAAAGTAGCTAGTTGCATTACCTAGTTACTTTTATTGGAAAGTAATGCATAACATTACTTTTGTGTTACTTTTTGTCACCTGGGCTGGGCTTGCTTATTTGTTTTTAATACCAAAAAAAAAAACAAAGGTTATATTTGTCAACTATAAAGTCATTTTCACACGAAAAGTGAAATTAATAAGTCTCAGGAAGTGGAAGCCTCTGCACCTCCCTCCCAGTTTCTCTCAACATGTGGACAGGAGAGCTGTTGTAGTAATTTGTGTTACTTGTTTGAAAAAGTAACTTAGCTCTTTTAATTTAAAATTAATGTGTTACTTTAATAGTTACTTGGAAAAAAAAGTAATCTGATTACGTAACTTGTGATGTGTTACCCCCAACACTCCAGACTATTGATAAAATGCTATCAGACAGACACTATTGTGTACAAACATAGCCAGCGCTCTGAGGCAGGCTGTCTGACCTGGCAAGGCATTAAACTAGGACACGTAACCCCTCCCGTCCCAAACTGACGGAGAGTTAAGCCTTCACTTCCTAGCAAGGTCTCAGTTCTGATCCTCGCTAATGCACCGCACGTACGAAACGTACTTTCTGACGCCGCTATTTTTACACACAAACACACTGGAAATAATCCACTTGTTGACACGGCTAAATAATAAAATAATAATAATAAACACTTTATTTGTTTTAGTGATGGGATGAGCTATATGAGATGAGAAATGTTGCTAAAAAAAACAGGATTAGCTTGATTAGCATCCCCACTGGGTTGCTTCTAAAATGTATAGGCTAAACACTTTCAGTAAATTTGATACTTTTAAATAAGTCACCATTTCTCATGACATAACTTATATTTCTTATACAATGTTTGAAAACAGTAAATTATTGTACTTCAAAAAAGCTAAAGCTATTGTTTTTGTCACCATCCTTAAGCCGCATTATCAACATCTAACTTACATTTCAACATATAAGGTACATTTCACATCAAGGCTGAAATCCAAAGTTTTTAGTCCATAAGAAACCAATAAATAAATAAATATCAGTCTCTGTGCTGAAAAAAACAACAACTCTTTTTATAAACAGTCTGAAGTACAATAGCTAGATTCTCAATAAAAAAAGTCCTGTGGTGTTACCATTGTATTGAATGTTACAGTGAATGTTTAAAAAAAGAGTGTGTTTGTGTGAAAGCAAAGGTAAAAAAAAGAAAGAGAGTCAAAGTAGGGAAATAAAAGAACTGAAAATGCCTCCAGAAGAATTGCAAACCATGTCTAAACATCCTTGCAGGGACAGCTGTGTGTGTGTGTGTGTGTGTGTGTGTGTGTGTGTGTGTGTGAACACCTGGAAGTGAAATGATTCTGTAACAATATCTTCATTATCTTCTTCCACCTCAACGAGAATTGGTCAAACAACCGGCAAAACAGCTGATATTATTCGCATTCTCATAGATTCACTACAACTTATTTTGGCCTGCAGCGACTAAAACACCAGAAAATGAACCAGCTGCCAAAAATGGAAAAGTACTATGGTATTACTATGGTATGGTGGACTCATGTGTCAGCTCGTGCTATCATGTCAGATAAACCTCGGATGTCAGCGAGTCTGAGGTGATTCATTTTACACTCCCTTTAGTGTTCACAGGGTTTGCGTTAAAACCAACAAAACCCACTAAACTAAGTAAAATTCACATTTATTTTAGTTTAAACAATTTTTGTTTACTATAAAAATGACATATATGGTTCACATTACCGATCTAAAAAGGCATATTTTTAAATTATCAATTGGAAACCGATATGAAGGCCTGTTAACACGAACAATAAATATAACGATTACTAGGGTTGGGCAATGTCAACCAAATTGGCATCGGACGATGTCTACAGGGAAACATTGTGATGGACGATGACATCGGGGGGCGGGGTTAGAGGGTGTGCCCGAAGCGTGAGTCCGTTTGCAGAAAGGCACAACAAATAACGCGTTCTACGGAGCCACTAAAGGTACATAGTTAGCCGCTTGCTAGCGGTAGACTGTTACATTACAGTAGGGCTGGGCAAAAAATCGAATGCGATTTTCATGCGAATCTCATCACTAAAGCCGCTTCTGGTTATTATTAGTAAATCTCCAGCACGTGCTTTCAGATGGAGCGGCATTTACTACACAGAGCCATAGTTTACTGACAAGCTACACAAAATCGCGTTCAAAATCGGCAATAATCGCCTGCGATTTTGAACGCGATTTTGTGTAGCTTGTCAGTTTGTGAACAGCCCTACATTACAGTAATATCGTGATATACATGAAAGTTCACTTACCACATACACAGTAAGGAGAGATGACTGCTAGGACAATGGCAAATGATTTGCAGATACTGAGCACCACTGACAAATATCTAATCTTGTAAAATGTGTGGTAGGTACTGCCACTTTGTAGTATAGAGTCCGTGTGATCGCGAATCTCGCAAGTGAAAGTAACACGAGAGCGTGCATTCGATAGCGGTTTCAATGCCCTGCATATTAGTAGCGGCTCCCTGATGCCCGCAATTTATATACAGTAATTACCCAACAATATAATTGCGTGAAAGTATTGAAATATTTTTTTTATCCTCCCATCTCGTAGGCTATTTATTCCCTTTAGGGGTTCCGTAGTACACTTAATTTCCTTTCCAAACATGGAATTGGGATGCGGCGGATTGCGCGGGGTATGGGGGGGGGATCACGATGCCGGCTCAACATTGTGATGTCTGTCAGCCATCGGCGATGGACGATGGAATCGTCTATCGGCCCAACCCTAACCACTTACAATAATTATTTTAGCACCCACAACCACACCAACCAACGATAATGTTCTGTTTATTATAATCGCGCACTGCAAATTTGATGTCTGCCACTTTACATGCGCAAGTTAGGGATGCTCCGATCCGCCTTTTTCGCTTCCGATACCGATTCCGATACCTAGGGTTCAGTATTGGCTGATACCGATTCCGATCCGATACCAGTTAAGTTTTTTTCCCTCATTTAAATAAATGTAGAATTTATATATCTCTGTGTGTGGAACTGATAATCATTCTTTCACAATCTACTAGATACAGACTACTCCATTATAAAGAAAAATAAAATAAACAAATATGAAAAAAATATAGGCCATGTATAAGTTATGCCATTTTACAAGCATATATAATGTTTGTAAAATGGTACCGCTTTTTAAATATCTGAAAGTACATTCTTAATATCAGTCAGTCAAGCAGTCATGCATTATAATATGATAATCAAGTATTGTTTAATAATAGAAGTTCAATTTAATTAGAATTAAAACTTGGTAACTATGAACTTAGGACTGGTGCTGGTGCTTTTTTTGGGTCATTCAGTGTTCCTGTAAAAAAGATAACAAATAACACTGATAAGATCATTATTCTTATTATACTGAATTCTACTCCTAAGAACAATATCAAAACGCCTAAGATTTATGCTACTGGATTCCTGTAATATAATCAGGTTGTGTTCGTTTTTTGCCTCGAACGATTAGCTGAATCAAAAGCAGGGACGAAATAGGTTAGCACCAGCCAATTAGATTGGGCGTTTGCAGCATTAGTTCCCGCCTACTACCTACTCGGAAAACCCGTCAGTGCTTAAAAGAGAAGATTCCAAGGAACTCGTATTTTTTACAGTAAAATAGCCACAAAGTATATTGTTTTACATGGTAGCGCATCAATCTGCTGTGTATGTATACTCTCGCGCTCTTTACCCCCGTCGCATGAGAGAAAACTACGGCGGCCGTGGCACCTTCACAACTAGAAACACGTTAACCAAATACACAATACAGGTGCGCTGTGCATTCATTCAGATGAACTGAAAAATATCACTGATCGCTTGATGGAGAGTGAAACTCTGAAACACTCAGTCAGAGTTCGTGCGTGTGAAAATATATCTGTGCTAATCATATACTCAGCCTCCAACTCCCACACTGGCGAGTAAAATCTGAGAATATATTAGCCATTGGCTAATATTAAACATAATTTAGTCGCCCAGAGTGAATATTTAGTCACATATGCGAGTGATTTACTCACAATGTAGATGGTTGACAGGCTATGAGCACGAAGCGTAGTGTATTATATCTGTGCAACAGTTTATTGAGCCTTTCTTTTAACAGTTTTATGTTTCAGTTACTGTGCACGTTAAAAACACTTGATAGTCTTTTCTACGCCCGTGTTTTGTTCTCACAGACATTCGGTAGCAAGTAACAAAACATTAAACTCCGGGCAAGAAGATAAAGTCCTTTTTGCAAAATCATAAATCAAGTATAATGTGAACACAGAATGATGTTGGAGAGAGCTTTACGAGCTGACTGCTGTAACTGAACGCGACCAGGGTTTAAAGGCTGAAGAATGACTGACAGCCACAGCGGAGAAAAGAGTTTGTGAACTTTAATGTAAGGACTTAATTATTCATATGTAGCTCACATTAAGCTATCGTACGGCTTCAGAAGTAACACAGAATAATTTGCACAATCGAGAAAAAAAATAAATAAAAATATCGGATTTGGATCGGCTCTTTCTAACCGATACCCGATCCCAGAAAAATGGCACTATCGGAGCCGATACCCGATATGAATATCGGATCGGCGCAGCCCTAGCGCAAGTTTTGGGTGGAATTCTGATTGCTGTCAAGTTTTATGTCAGAACGATAAATAATCTTTCTGAAAGTTATTCTAACAATATTGTTTCTCTGTGCCGTTATTGTGATGTTGACTTCTGTATTCCCATAAAATTACAATGATTATTAAAACTAGTTTTAGTTATCATTACAGTTTGTCATTGGTGTGAATGGTCCTTCAGAAGATAATTTTTTTAACTCTTTTTGTAAGCTAGGTCTTTTCTACTATACAAGTGCAAAAGTGTATAAGTGTAAACAAAGGATTTTTTCGCCCTGTTTATCGTCCGCCAGGTGAAAAATCTAAGTCATAACACCAATTACCTCTGGTGCAAATATATCTGAATAACACCAGCTTTGTCTGGTGTAAAAACAAAGCCATCAAGAGGCCACATGCTGGGTAAACTCCCTCAGGACAGAGCACATGTGCCTCAGAAACCTGACACCTCAAATTACAGTGTAGAGAATAAGAACGAGGCCCTGCAAACAAGCCTGAGAGCATTATATGATGCTTATGAACACAATAAAAGCGAAAGCGTGATGTGTAGAGAAAGAGATTAAAAGAATATCGGGTTTGCAAATGAACTATTGGTGTGTTCAATCAATGAGCCAATTAGCTGGGCTAAAAAAAGAAGGGCTGACTTCACAAAATTAATTCAGCATCCAACCGAATGTGAGGTTGCCATTGACAACCAGCTTATGTCAGTCTTTGATCATACTAAGGTGTGTTCCAAATCCTAGTGTGCTGACAACATAGGCAACATATTAGGCACCATATGTGTGATCCTGAAAAAACTGTTCTAAAAATAATCATGCTACCTTCTAAGACAATTAATTTGGCTTATTTTAATGTGGAATTGCCGATCGCAGAATGCACTGCAACAGCTCCGTGGAAAAATCCATACAAGATGATGGACGACATATATACAGTATAAAATACTAATACTTCATTACAGTACGTTTTAGTTATAAAAAAAGTTTAACCTAATTAAAACAGCCTAATATTTTACTAAATTTTTACATATTCTTAGCTTAGCAACATGCTAACAGCAATCTTTTCTAAAATCAGCTGTAAATGTCTCCTGTGCTACTTTCTTAATTGCGTATTACAATGTTAGCTCAGAAACATGGTAACAGCAATCTTTTCTAAAATCAGTTGTAAATGTCTCCTGTGCTACTCTCTTAATTGCGTTTAAATGTTAGACCTCAGCAACATTCTAACATCATCTTTTCTAAATCGTGGTAATGTTCCGGCAACTTTACTTGCTTCGAGTATTAATGTTAGCTTAGCAACATGCTAACAGTAAACTTTACTAAAATCAGTTGTAAATATCTCCTGTGCTACTCTCTTAATTGCGTATTACAATGTTAGTTTAGCAACATGCTAACAGTAAACTTGACTAAAATCAATTATAAATCATATCTCCTGTGTGCTACTTCATTATTTGCGTATTATGTTAGCTTAGCAAAAAAAAAATATTATGTTAGCTTAGCAACACGCTAACAGTAAACTCTTTTGAAATCAATTGCAAATCGCAATTGTAGCACAAAATTTCCTGTGCTACTACTTTGAGCATTAATGTTAGCTTAATAAACTAAGCTAACTATTAAAATTCTGAAATTAGGTGTAAATCTTATCTCCTGTGTGCTACTTTCCTTATTGCGTATTACGACGTTAGCTTAGCAACATGCTATTGGCAACATCTGTTTTAATCAATTGCAAATCGTATCTTCGGTGCTACTTCTATATTTGCGTATTATGATGTATGCTTAGCAGCATGTTAACAGCAATCTTTTCTAAAATCAGTTGTAAATGTCTCCTGTGCTACTTTCTTAATTGCGTATTACAATGTTAGCTTAGCAACATGGTAACAGCAATCTTTTCAAAAATCAGTTGTACATGTCTCTTGTGCTACTTTCTTAATTGCGTATTACAATGTTAGCTTAGCAACATGCTAACAGTAAACTTTACTAAAATCAGTTGTAAATATCTCCTGTGCTACTCTCTTAATTGCGTATTACAATGTTAGTTTAGCAAACATGCTAACAGTAAACTTGACTAAAATCAATTATAAATCATATCTCCTGTGTGCTACTTCATTATTTGCGTATTATGTTAGCTTAGCAAAAAAAAAATATTATGTTAGCTTAGCAACACGCTAACAGTAAACTCTTTTGAAATCAATTGCAAATCGCAATTGTAGCACAAAATTTCCTGTGCTACTACTTTGAGCATTAATGTTAGCTTAATAAACTAAGCTAACTATTAAAATTCTGAAATCAGGTGTAAATCTTATCTCCTGTGCGCTACTTTCCTTATTGCGTATTACGACGTTAGCTTAGCAAACATGCTATTGGCAACATCTGTTTTAATCAATTGCAAATCGTATCTTCGGTGCTACTTCTATATTTGCGTATTATGATGTATGCTTAGCAACATGGTAACAGCAATCTTTTCTAAAATCAGTTGTAAATGTCTCCTGTGCTACTTTCTTAATTGCGTATTACAATGTTAGCTCAGCAACATGGTAACAGCAATCTTTTCTAAAATCAGTTGTACATGTCTCCTGTGCTACTTTCTTAATTGCGTATTACAATGTTAGCTCAGAAACATGGTAACAGCAATCTTTACTAAAATCAGTTGTAAATATCTCCTGTGCTACTCTCTTAATTGCGTATTACAATGTTAGTTTAGCAACATGCTAAGAGTAAACTTTACTAAAATCTCCTGTGTGCTACTTCATTATTTGCATATTATGTTATCTTAGCAAAACAAAAATATTATGTTAGCTTAGCAACACGCTAACAGTAAACTCTCTTGAAATCAATTGCAAATCGCAATTGAAGCACAACATTTCCTGTGCTACTACTTTGAGCATTAATGTTAGCTTAATAAACTAAGCTAACTATTAAAATTCTGAAATCAGGTGTAAATCTCATCTCCTGTGTGCTACTTTCCTTATTGCGTATTACGACGTTAGCTTAGCAACATCCTATTGGCAACATCTGTTTTAATCAATTGCAAATCGTATCTTCGGTGCTACTTCTATATTTGCGTATTATGATGTATGCTTAGCAACATGCTAACAGCAAACTCAAATCAATTGCAAATTGTATCTCCCGTGTCACTTGCTTTTTTGAGTATTAATGTTAGCCTAGCACCATGCTAATAGCAAACTCTCCTGAAATCAACTGCAAATCATGCAAATTCTGTGAGCTATTTGCTCATTTCAGTATTAAGCTGTTAGCTTAGCAACCCGCTACCAGCAAACTCCACTAAAATCAATTCTCCTGCATGTCTATTGTATGATAAATAGTTGTTGCCTATGTAGAGTGTTTCAAATTCATCACTCACTGTCTTAGAAGGTGTTGTAAGTAGCAGACAGGGCAGCCCACTACAATTTGGCTCATTATAAAGAACTTCAACAATGATAACATTTCCCTAGACGTAAACTTACAGATGTTACAACAAGTGGAGACTTGACCTTCACAAGTCACTGACAGACAGATGGAGAGAAAGGTCAATCTGTCTCTCCAAGGACAAACACTCACGCATACTGAATGAATGAAAGCAGTACATACTAAAATGACAGCACAAGCTACTCTGACACATTCAGTGCACACTCAAAGGTCAACTAGAGAGCAGTAGATTTAGAGGAAACATTTTCAGAGGAAACCCCGGTTTCAACACTTCCGAGCTTTGAATGCCGTCGTTACAGGAAGAGGAAGTGGCTGATCTGGCCGTGCAGAAGCTATCATGCTTTAAAACTCAATAACCTCGTCTGAACCTGAATGATTTACCATGTTCCAAAGAGATTCTGAGCCTGACACAGATTGAGTGATTTCAAATTGATTAGTGTTGTTTTTACAGTAAATATAAACCAAGGATGACTACTGATATTACATTATGTGTGTGTGTGTGTGTGTGTGTGTGTGTGTGTAAATAATTTGAAATAATCATACATTTTTATAAAAATGTTACAATTAAACAATCTTAAAATATCATAAAATAATAGTCTAATATAATCATAATAATTTAATGATAACAAAACAGGATGAAAAGCATTGCTTGAAGTAAACATATTTACAATTTAATCAAAAATATAAAATTTCTAAAAGCTTGGTTTTAGAACTGGACAAGGATTGTCGTCATCAGCTGATTTTATTCAGTCTACCAATAATTTATGCAAATAAAGACTATTTTACAAATAGAATCGTCAATAAATGATGATCAATTCTGATTCTTGACATCTGGTCTCCTCTCAAATATTTTGGTCAAATATATCTGAAAGATTCTAGAGCATTCCACACGTCCATTACTCTGATTCATACCGAGAAATGCATTGTTTCAATTAAAAAGTGCTTCAAATAGATCAAAAACCACCCTAAAAGCCCAACACTTCCGATTATTCACAGAGGACATCAGAGAGGCCCCTGGGAATTTGGCCCCTATTCATTGTACAAGCTCCTTCTCTTTGTGCACTCTGTCCTAAGCATCTTGACAACCTTATAGTGAATCTACAAGCTCAAAAGCTCTAAATGTACAACTAAAATCCTTCACATCTATCATCGTGAACTAGGCCTGGGAATCATTTGCAGGGAATACGGGGCCCCCATAAGAATGCATGAATGAATGGACAAAATCCATCCAATTTTAAAGTGAAACCAAACCTGATATCAATAATGGAGAGGTTCTATCAACCCCTCGCATTGGCCACTGAGGTGTAGACCTGGTTTTCAGCTCTACTCACTTCTCGTTGGCCGCATCTGTCTGCGTACACAGGGATCGTCTATATGCAGAAGCGCATCCTCCGGCGGCTGCTGTATTATCTCTAACGTTACTAGTTTTCCAAAGGCGCCTTAGATTGGGTTCGCAAAACTCCTTTAACGCCCTCGAGAACCTAAACTGTAACATTTCAAACCGGACAGGCTAAACAGAATGACTTCCGACAATAATGCTGGTAATATTACACTGTAGGTTATGAGAATATTCGCTTTTTAGACAGTCGTGTCGGTTTCTTCCCTCGTCTGTCGGTGTGTAATGTGGATTCACGCGACAGAATCGAATCCGCCCACTGGAGCGCCGCTCGCACTCTATTGGACGCCGTGACTTCTCAGCGAACGGTGATTGGCTCAGGCGTGCGTCAATCAGGATTATAGCGCACTTCATTGCCCTGCGCTTGGTAAAGAGGCTGGCTGGGTTCTGCGTGCTGTGCAGTACACACTACATACTGTGTGTGAGAAAATAACATGTCGAACTGCAGTATGTAACAATTAACATATCTCGCCGATGATGTCCGTACGTCACGTATTATTCAAACATTTGTATAATACAAAAAATTATAAATACAAATCATATTTGATTACATATAATTTATAATGATTATATGAATTAATGATTCAATAACAAAACTTAATAGTACACTATTATTATTTAACTGTTAAAACAAACATGAACTATTAATAAAGTATGTCTAGCCTAATAAAATAGAATTTGAATATTTGTAATCCACAATTTTTAATTTGGCCAGATGTGTCAACTATATGGTGTGTAATATACATAATTGCTAAATTATCTATATATATCTTGATAATATACTAATGTTTTAATTTTAACAGGAAACGACTGATTGATTTGTAACCAATTTTTGCATACCTTCTGATCCTGAGTCAAGTTACAATAATCTTTATAAGCATAAACTTTTCAAAAACGTAATTAATTATAATATTATTATTTCTTATAATAAACATTAATTATAACACTATATATAATACAGGCTATAGGCTATATAATATAACAAATATAATATTATAATATGATAATTAAAAAAAAATTTATCATCCATTTTTGGCCGTTTTAGAAGATATGTGGTGTTTATATGGATGAATATATTATTGCTTGGCATTTATATTAATTATTGTTAACTAATCATTAAATATTGTCCACGTGTGGGCACATGAAGTAAAAATAAGAAGGGAGAAACAGTCCTGTAATAATCCACATAGATGTAATCCATCACAGGAGGGTCGCAAACACCGGTACCATAGACGAGACCGACCAAGAAACACTGAACTAATGCACTTTATATGGGGGGGGGGACCATAAATGATGATAAGATAAGACACACGTGAACTTAATTCAACAATCAACAGTAGACAGTAAAACTTAGGTAACACAGAGCACGTGGGGGATGAAAAAACACAGCAACAGTCCATAACTGGACATAAATATTCATTAATTAATAATAAAATAAATGTAGAATATTTGTTTTTTGCACAGTCTGAACAATTATTCAATAAGATATTACAAGTAATATATGGATAAACAACCTAAATAAAACATGAACTCTAAATTATTCAATAATACATTTGACGTAATGATACATTTGATCGTTCATTGACTGAGTATTATTACTTCTTGATCCATTTGTATGGGATTACAAACAACAATTCTATATATAATTATATGATATAATATTACTAATATTATAAAATGTATAAAATTTATTATAAGATTAGCAGGCCGTGTACAATTTATATTGTACAGTAAACAGTAGGCCTATGCTAGTGTTATGAACACAGCAAGTGATTTTAAATTTAGCACTGAAAATACAACATCAAGCCGAACACATTGCATTATTTGCACATAGTGTGCTCTGTTTTGTATTCTGACCACAGTATACATGACAGACGTGCAGAAGAGCAGTATGGTAGTATGTTATTTTGAACACATTCATCTAATTCTCTCCCATTATTGCATTTATATATATAGGCTACATAAATAATATAGGCTATGACCGAAAAATGGTATTATGAACATTATAATAGCTAATGCAAAGACTGAATGCCTCAGCGTGGTCTAAAACTGTAGGACTGGACGTCAGACTGAAGAAGAGTTATTATTGATGTGGATTTGAAACCCTTATGATATAGTAATATAATTGATATAGGCTAATTCACACTTAAAGTGAGTCCTAACTGTGGTGTTTTTGTGTGTGTGCAAATCTGTCAAATGATTAATGGTTTGTTCTTTTCTTTTCTTTTCTTTCACAAGCTTACAATATACATATTAGCATATAATACATTATTAGCATCTTTCTCTTTTAGGAAAGTGTACTAATATCTTGGGCTATCTTGCCACCTTGTGGGCAATAAAGAAAGTGACAGAATTGGACAATCACACAATTGCACAATCATGAACAATACGTGTTCCAAAGGCTATACTCGATAATTATGTAGGATTAAGTTCCCAATTTCCAACATTAATAAACATATTTAAATATTAAATAATAAATGAAAAGAATGACTAAATAATTATTACAAAAATATGATTATACTTGACACATTTATCCTATTTGAGCAGTTAAATTTTAATTATTTACAGAAACAGTAGTTATATTAGAATCAATTTAATAGAAGTATTTAAAATCAAATAATAAATTTTTTATAAAATATTTAACATTTTTTTTTTTGTAAGTATATTATATATATAGTGCATCTAAATTATGATGATATTTTTGTTTTTGGTTTAGGTTTATTATATTATATTATATTATTATTTTAATGCACAAGACAATTCAAGGGGATTTTAAAAGTAGTAGGCCTATATCTTGAATAAATCAGCTCGATCTAACCTCACCACTCTCACAAAACAGTGGTTCGTCATATCCCCAAGATGACCAGGGGGCAGAAATACCATGAAGCCGGATTAGCTGGCTAGCCAGGTAAGTTTCATTTTAGTTTGCACCAATCCTGGGTTTTAGATACCATGAAAGTGGCTTGGCTTTTAGCTGCATTCATTGCCATAGTAACTTACACTCCACAGCTAACCTTCTCTGGGGCAGGTTATGTTCTGGTTTAGAGATCTCAAACTGAAATTGGACCAATCAGATGTGAGCAAAGTGACAAATTGTTTAACGCAAAAAAAGTCACTCCCCCAGTTTCTCTGACTTCCAAGTAAAGGGCACTAGTACTAAAAAAAAACTAGTCGGCTTTAATGATATTTACTTCGAAGATTATTTTTAGATTATTATAATTATATTGATTCCATATATTATAACCATTACACACAAGCAATTTTAGGTAAACAGTTATTATAAATCATTATTTTACATGATGTAATAATACAGATCTTAGGGAATATAAATAAGTTGTAGGGAATCAAATAGATAGTGCTTAAAAAATGACCTGCATGGACCTATGTTCGAGTATCTATTCGCTGTATGTCTCCAACGTATAAACTATTTAACAAGTTTCACTGTGACTGCACTGATTTAAAGCAAGATCATTTTCTTGTATTTGTCCTCTTTCAGGAACAAGTACTTTTTTCATTGTAAATGCATTTAAATTCATCATATATTCTTCAATCTCTTAACCTATAGCAAAATCTTTAACCCTTAACTAAGGCTCGAGATTGGCTGTTCGCCAGTGATGTCACACATTTATGTGCACATGCTCCACAAACTCAGGATCAAAGCCTCAGTTGACAGAGAAAGTTGATCAGCTTCATGGTACCAACAAAGTCGGATTGGAGTTGTTTGGTTTTGTCAACTCGAAACTAATTCTGTAACTCTGAATTTGTTAATCTACCTTCATGGTATAGGCCCCAGATCTACAGAGTGAGATATCAGGAAACACATGCTCACGGTTAAACTCAATCACGTAGGAGAGGCCTCGCGGGAAATCCTGCTTTGACAAGCCAAAATAAAGTTCAAGAAACCGTTATAAATGCTTTTTTCTTCTTGCTCTCTTTTTTTAACCTCAAATCTTTAACCAAAATAAGCCTAGTTCTGCATAAGTGCATCTAACTCTGTCCCACTTCCATCAAGACAAAAGCTTGTATCACAGAGTGTTTGCTGTGAGCCGCAGTGCTGTTCGAAAGGTTTCTGCCCACATTCAGGCACCGCCCACAATCGGGTCCCCCCACAGTGAACTATAAACCGCTCACAACACACACACCACACACACACACACGGTTCTGTAGGTGCTCAGTGACGTTTCTCCTGAGGAACACCCGTGTAGGGCTTCTGTAGATCTAAGAGACCGATGAACACGCAAAAGAGAGAGAGCGTGTGTGTGTGGAGCGTGGGAGCATTTTTTAGCATTAACGTATGTGTGACATAAACAGAACAGGAAGCTGCTTGGATCAGCTTGATTTCATGAGAGGCTTCCAGATTAAGAGCTGTGTTGTTCAGGCCGCCTCTATAAATAAACTGTTTATATAAGTTTAAAGGGCGAAGATAAAGGGGCAGTAAGTTATCTATCTATCTATCTATTTTATATATATATATATCCTATTTATATATAGATATAATATATATATATATATATATATATATATATATATCTATATATATACATATATATCGGTCAAACCAAAAATAATTATTCAGACACAAGATATAATTGTTATATTTTTAGGGTGCAGGACAATATAGTTCATTATGTAAGTGAGGATTGCAGAAAAGTACACACTGTGACAATGATACCCAAAATTTTTCATCAGGGGACACTACCAGTAAAATGCTATAATCATTTGGACCAAAAATTTGATTTGAAACTTGACCTGACGCGGTTTTGTTACAACCTTTTATCAAAGTTATTGGATATTATCAAGTGGAATTGTTCGACTCAGTTTAACTCTTGAGTTGTCATATTTTAGTACTATACCTATTTTCTAATAAGCTAATAAATGAGAATGTGGAGAAATGTTGGAAGGGTCTGAATAATTTGGTTTGACGTATATTGATAGATAATCTTATCAGCATATATGGATATGGGTGTGTGGTGGGTGTGTGTCGATATATAATATAATATCTATGATATATATAGATATATATATTATAACAGCCTCTAAATATGTTTTTATATATATATTTCCTTTTCCTTTACATATAAGAAACATTACATATATATGCCTATTGGAATTATTGTTCATTATGGATTGAGTAACATATAAAAATATAAATTAAAAATATATTTTTAAATTTATCCTTATTTGTATTTATATATTTTTATTGATAAAATAGGTATCGTGTAAATATGTACTATGTAAAATGCTGTAACATATTAGATATGAATTATTATTCAATACAATTATTTTTATATTGTATATTTTGTGTTTTAAATATTGTTCAATATTTTATTATTTATTGTAAATATATTCCAATTATTTGCTGCTTTTGTTTATTGTGTATTAAATGTCAAATATTAAACCAGAATAGATACCAAAGTTTGTAGACAAACGTTAAGTCGGCGTGAAAAACCCTAGCCAGAAAGTTTGAAGTAGCATGAAGTTTGAAGGTTTTCAGTGTGAAATAGTTTTAATAATTTAGCATGTTTCTAGCATGATAAGCATTTAACACGTTGGTAGCATGATTTAGCATATTGCTGATGTGTTGCTTGCATGTTTTAGCATGTTGCTAGCATAAACTAGCTAGCTAAAACCTGTTGATTTAACAAAAACAGCTTAAAACCAGCTGATTTCTAAAAAACAGCTAACAAAAAAAACGGCCAAAAAAACAGCTGATTTAAGAAAAAACAACAACAAAACAGCTAAAATCAATGATTTAGGATCAGAAAAACAGATCAGTTTATTATTATTATTATTTGCTGTTTTTGTTTCTTTTTGCAAAACGTCTGCATTTGACTTTGCTTCATTCTCAAAAGCACTGAAATATAGTTTCCTCCCATATAGTTTCCAAAAGTAGTGTGACTGTGAACGAGTGCAAAGTTTCTCAGGGAAACGCAAAAGTTTTGCGAGAGAACACAAAAGCAGTTAAATATAATTTTTCCTCCATCTTCTTTGGACATTTCAGGCTTTAAGTTTCCATATTTTTTAGAAAACTTGTCTAAAACTGACAATAACTAACAAAACACCCATTTAAAGAAAAATATTTTTTTCTGAAAAATCACAGAGAAAATTCATGAACAATGTTTTTCCAGTTTGGTTTTATTTGTAGAACGATTTTACAAAGACAAGATAAAGAGTGAAACACACAACAAATGTGCATAGAAAAGACCAGAACGACAGATTAGCGCAGCTAACTTACAAAATGCCCACGTTTGATGTAAAAAAAGTGCGCAAAATTTTTTCAGAAAAATCACAGTCACAATGTAACAATTAACATCTCACGACAGCGAGATACACAATATCGTACGCTGAGAATAAGGCTAGAGCTGGTAACAAATACACAATAAACTTTATTCCCTAGTACTAACATCTAAATTGACGCAATCGCAAAAACACGCAAAGCTAATTCTACATATTCAATATTCTTTTACGTTAAGTTCATCCTCAACGACAAACCGATACGAACAGATGAATGTCATCATTTAACCTTAACTAAACTAAGGACTACACAACCGTTTTCTACGAAACTCCAGTGTTTCTGTTGATTAACGAGTAGTTTAAATAAAAAATAGTTACGAATAAGACATGCAATCAAATAACCAAACAGATTATGTACAAAAAGATGCACAAATACAGTCTTAGACAGTTTCTCTGTGTACAACGACTACAAGACATTCGTGTTTTTTGTTCTAAAATTAGAAATAAAAATAATTCTTAAAAATTAAAAATCTACATTTACAGTTCTTAAGGCCACACAGTTTCATTACTAAATCCACGGAGCAAACAAAATGCAGGTTTCACTTTGAGGCTGAAGATGTTATCTGGAGTCCTCTGGTTCTGATTTGATGGTTTTCTTGTCCAGAAGCCTGGGCTCCTTCTGAGACCCATTTTCTGAAATGCAAATATAAAAGATTAGAATTCCTTTAAATTTCTAACCAAGAACCAAGATTAAAGATACATGTTTGATCATGTCGAAACTCTTCAAACTTTATTGCAGCATTATCACTTGCTCATCAATGGATCCTCTGCAGTGAATGGGTGCCGTCAGAATGAGAGTCCAAACAGCTGAATAAAAAACACACAATAACTCCACACAAGGTAATTCCACACCACTCAGTCATCAATTAACATCTAGTGAAGTGAAGAGCTGTGTTTGTAAGAAACAAATCCATCATTAAGGCGTTTTAACTTAAAACCGTCACTTGTGGCCAAAATACAACTCCATTATCCATAACAACACATTTTCCAGTGAAAAGGTCATCCCCGTGTCCTCAAACTCAAATCCACGAATGTTTGTTTAGAACTATTTTTGACTGTTTTCCTTTGTAAACGATGCTTGATCTGTGCCAGTTTCGTTCACCTGGATTCGACGAAATGACGTTGTCACTGGACAAAAACAATATTATTGGATAGAGTACTCATATTTTTAGGGTGTTTTGTTTTAAAATGTTAAAAAGTCTTAATGATGGATTTGTTTCTTATAAACACTGACCTTTTCCCTTTTCCCTTTTCCCTTCTCAAGACATTAATTAATGGACTGCCGCAGCAGTTGTGAAAATATGTGGATTATTGTGATGTTTTTCTGTTTGGACTCTCATTCTGATGGCACCCATTCACTTCAGAGGATCCATGGGACTGCACAGGATGTAACGCTAAATAATGCTACAAATCTGTTCTGATGAAGAAACAAACGATCTACATCTTGAATGGCGTGATTGTACAAGTAAATACCATTTCAGTCTTTCTACTTCAAAATGTCATGTTTAATTCAACATGTTACTTGCCGTTTCTTTGTAATCATTTGTGATGTGTATTAGAAATTTTTGAATAAAAATAACTTCTACACCACTTTTGTGTGTGTGGTTTTAAAAACAATTTAACAAGCGTTAAAGTGCAAATGATGCAGAACCAAAAAGAAATCCAACATTTTCAACTGTCTCAATTCTCATAACAGTTTCAGTATGCTGGAATTTTCAACACATTTCAGCAATTTCCAGTAAATAAACACGTAGCGTAAGAGCTTACGCCAAAATAAAGGATGGTACTTTTTAGTGTTTCAAATCTATGTCACCAAATTGACAGTTGAGGGTATTAAACGTATTTTTCAGATATTCAAATCAGTTCAAAAGACCAGTGTGATCAGTAAATGACACTGATTGACATCAGGCTCTGCCCACATTGGGGCGGAAGAAAAAACCCGAAACGTCAAAAAGACGAGTAAATCCTCACCCCCTTCCTCACCTACTCACAGTGCGCTAACGCAGCTTGCGCAGGCAGGTAGGAGTTTCAGAGAGAAAGTGCTACCTTCATCGAGGACATTTGCATGCAAGAGATTGCATATATTACAAAAAGTTCTCTGAAGCCTTGCTGATATGCGCGTTACGTTGACATATCAGGGTTTAATGGAGCGGTGTAGGTGTCAATGTGCCAGGATGATACTGAAGCCAATCTAGGCTACAACATGCATGCAAAAACAGAGTTCAACAAGAGCCATTTTAATTTGTACAGCGTTTCTTCACTGGCTCTTTAAAGATTTTACGCTCTACCTAGACAGCAGTTCCAAAAGGTAGGCGGCAACGTTACGCTGCCTTCAGAGATACCACGTTTTGGCCAAATTTGAAGGCAGAACCACATGTACAGTGGGTACGGAAAGTATTCAGACCCCCTTAAATTTTTCACTCTTTGTTATATTGCAACCATTTGCTAAAATAATTTAAGTTAAAAAAATTTCCTCATTAATGTACACACAGCACCCCATATTGACAGAAAAACACAGAATTGTTGACATTTTTGCAGATTTATTAAAAAAGAAAAACTGAAATATCACATGGTCCTAAGTATTCAGACCCTTTGCTCAGTATTTAGTAGAAGCACCCTTTTGATCTAATACAGCCATGAGTCTTTTTGGGAAAGATGCAACAAATTTTTCACACCTGGATTTGAGCATCCTCTGCCATTCCTTCTTGCAGATCCTCCAGTTCTGTCAGGTTGGATGGTAAACATTGGTGGAAAGCCATTTTTAGGTCTCTCCAGAGATGCTCAAGTGGGTTTAAGTCAGGGCTCTGGCTGGACCATTCAAGAACAGACACAGAGTTGTTGTCAAGCCACTCCTTCGTTATTTTAGCTGTGTGCTTAGGGTCATTGTCTTGTTGGAAGGTAAACCTTTGTCCCAGTCTGAGGTCCTGAGCACTCTGGAGAAGGTTTTCGTCCAGGATATCCCTGTACTTGGCCGCATTCATCTTTCCCTTGATTGCAACCAGTCGTCCCTGCAGCTGAAAAACACCCCCACAGCAAGATGCTGCCAACCACCATGCTTCACTGTTGGGACTGTTTTGGACAGGTGATGAGCAGTGCCTGGTGTTCTCCACACATACCGCTTAGAATTAAAAAAAAAGTTCTATCTTGGTCTCATCAAACCAGATAATCTTATTTCTCACCATCTAGGAGTCCTTCAGGTGTTTTTTAACAAACTCCATGCGGGCTTTCATGTGTATTGCACTGAGGAGAGGCTTCCGTCGGGCACTCTGCCATAAAGCCCCGACTGGTAAAGGGCTTCAGTGATGGTTGACTTTCTACAACTTACTCCCATCTCCCGACTGCATCTCTGGAGCTCAGCCACAGTGATCTTTGGGTTGTTTTTTACCTCTCTTACCAAGGCTCTTCTCCCCCGATAGCTAAGTTTGTCCGGACGGTCAGCTCTAGGAAGGGTTCTGGTCGTCCCAAACGTTTTCCATTTAAGGATTATGGAGGCCACAGTGCTCTTAGGAACCTTAAGTGCAGAATACATTTTTTGTAACCTTGGCCAGATCTCTGCCTTGCCACAATTCTCTCTCTGAGCTCTTCAGGCAGTTCCTTATACCTCATGATTCTCATTTGCTCTGACATGCACTGGGAGCTGTAAGGTCTTATATAGACAGGTGTGTGGCTTTCCTAATCAAGTCCAATCATTATAATCAAACAAAGCTGGACTCAAATGAAGGTGTAGATTCATCTCAAGGATGATCAGAAGAAATGGACAGCACCTGAGTTTAATATATGAGTGTCACAGCAAAGGGTGTGAAAACTTAGGACCATGTGATATTTCAGTTTTTATAAATCTGCAAAAATGTCAACAATTCTGTGTTTTCTGTCAATATGGGGTGCGGTGTGTACATTAATGAGGGAAAAAAAAAAAACTTAAATGATTTTAGAAAATGGCTGAAATATAAAAAAGAGTGAAAAATATAAGGGGGTCTGAATACATTCCGTACCCACTGTAATTTTGATGGACGGTGTTGTGGGCGCAATCCAGAATGCATTTCGACAGAGTAACAACTGAACTAAGTAGAATATGTGCGTTATAGTTAATAGATGCCCTGGTGATGTGGCGAAAGAATATGAACACAAAAATAATGAATATAAAAAAGAATGAACAAGCATCTATAGTAGGATGAATAGTGGAGAGGAAAACGGTAGATCGAAATCTATTTATCTAATGATGTAAAAGTCAGTATAAACAATCTAAAAATTTTCATATATTATTACAATTTAAAATAACTGTTATCATTTGTAATATATTTTAAAATGGAATTTATTCCTGTGATGCAAAGCTGAATTGTCAGCATCAATTACTCCAGCTCATGGTACATGATCCTTCAAAATATATGTCTAATATGCTGGAAGGGCTGGCGGGCGTACACGGTGCGATTTTGAAGGTCGGAACGTCGTGAGCTCTGGCACATGTCACGACTGAGTTTATCCGAAAATCGTACGGTGACAGTCACACACGACACGAAGTTACTACGATTTTACAAACTCTGACGTAAGCATTACGTTTCGCGCCATTCATAAAAATATGGATTCTGAGGATGAAATAGTTTTCTTTGTGGCAGGCGGCTTGTGACGTCCAAAAAAAAACAAAAAAAAACAAAGACATGGCAAAGAGAATGGCTGAAAAGCAGAGAAAAGCATGGACTTTCTGTTCTTCATAAAGAACTCGAGGGAGTAGGCCATTCTGAATTTCTGATCGTTTTGCCGGATATACAACAGGCATATTCATTCATAAAGCTGAACGGCAAATTTGGCACATTCGGAATAACAAATAAAAAAATAGAACTGTATAATTAAACTAAAATTATTATAGACTATATGGTTTTTGTCATCTTCTGATTGGTCAACTTCAGATGGATCGCCAAATCGTCTCGTTCAACCGCACATACGCCACGAATTTAAACCGACAGCATCTGATTTTTTTTGACATGTTTGAAAATTATCGGGAGGATGGGAGGTGCTCGTAACGTCTCGGATCGGCCCGTACTTCTTACACGAGCCGAGACCATGCGAGCATCTGTGATTTTCTCCCGAGATAAAAAAATCGCCTGCGAGCTCGTACAACAGCAAAAATCGCACCATGTACCTTAGTCTTAGTCTTTAGTCTTTAAGAAACATTCTGAACAATTAGCCAGTTGTGTCGGAAAACAGTTCTGCTGCTAAATATTTTTTGTGGAAACAATAATACATTTTTTAGGATTCTGTGATGACTAGTAAGTTCAAACAACAGCATTTATTTGAAACAGACATCGTTGGTCACAATGTAAAAATTGTTACTGTCAATTTAATGCATCTTTGTAGATTAAAAGTACAATTTTCTTTCAAACTAGGTTTTGGAACAAAACTTTTAAGTTCTTAATGTTATATTCACATTCTAGGTTCTTCAAAGAATGTTTTCTAAAGAACTAGAGAATGAAATATTCTTTGAGAACCTATGACATCAGGGAGAAGAACACTTTTTAGAATGTTTGTTTTTTCCAAAGTGTACACTTAAAGTTTATTATTTACATTTATTATTTGTTATTTTTCTTTTATAGCTTCACTCAAGAGTAATTGCCAACTCAAAAGTTGTGAAGAATCTGTCATGGTCTGGCTGTGAGCACTAACCTGTGGCCGCCACCATTCTCTCTTCACACGTCTGTTGGTTATGATGTCGTTCCTCTGCGTTCTGTTTGTGATGTCGTTTGAGCTCATTGGCTAATTGCCTACCCAGCGGCACATCTGTCAGGCGCAAGTTTAGGGGTCTCTCACCTGTATTTAAGAATAGAAAGTCAACTACTGATACGAACACGAAACAAATGCAAATGCAAAATAGCAGTGAGTAACAAAGAAGAAGAGGAGAAATGTACCAGAGAGATGTGAGAGGCTGCTGTTGCAGTGTTGAGCAGTGGGAGCGAGGTATTTCAGTGCTGCAGTTGGAATCCGCCAGTCTAACGATTTTAGTCTCTCTTGGACAGCAGCGTCACGCAAGAGCTCCACCTGCTTGGCCAACAGAGAGTCCAGCTGTACCTGAATGTAAAAAATGTTCACAACAAGATTAAAAAAAAAAGCAAAGTTTTCAAAAGCAAACATGTTAAAACAACTGAGAAACAGATGTTCAAACAAGCATTTCAAACATTTATTCAAAAGAATGTTTTGAACAAAGTTCAAATAACTTTGAAACTAACTTTCAAACAAAACTTAAAACATTCAACTGAACATTGTTTCCAAACATACTGCAGTTCAAGCAACTTTAAAACAAACATTTTAAACACGGTTTAAAAAATGAAATTCAAACACTTTTGAAATAAGCTTTCAAAGCTCCTTTTAAAAAAAGTTTTAAAACTTTTTTTTAACGTTGCAAAATGTTTATTTTTTCAAGAGAATTTTGTTTAAATGTTGTTTCAAAGAACTTTGAAAGTTTATTTCAAGCTTGTTTGATCTTTGCTCTTATAAACAATGTTTGTTTCAACATTGCTTAGACCAATGAGATTTTTGTTTTAATGTTGTTTGAAAATGTTTGTTTGAAAGCTGTTTTCATCAGAATTTAAACCGATTTTCAAACAAGTTTGAAACTATCTTTCAAAACTTAAAATTCAAACAAACATTGTTTCCAAACAAGCAACGTTGAAACAAACATTGTTTAAAAAATTAAAATTAAGTTTTTGAAGCAACATTCAAACAAAATTCTTTGGAAAAAAATTCCAACAATAAAACAACGTTCAAACTATGTTTTATGATTCATCAACTTAACGCAGACTACCTGTAGACTATGTCTGATTGTCTCCTCTCCTTTAGATTTGGCAATTGCGAGCTGTTCTCTCACCGTCTCTTGACGTGTATGAAGAACGTGAAGAGCCTCCTGTAAATCGTACACACCATCCTAAGAGAAGGTGAGAAAAAGTGAAATAAATAGATGAGCTCATGCTAAACTTACAATAAAATTAGCTGAGACAGAAGTGAGAGTGTTTTATATCTCCATGATGGCTTCATTTATTTGCATCTCTGGTGCAACCATGACATTTGCACAAATGGAGAAAGCTGTTAGCACAAACTGAGTCATCACATCTGAAGTCCACAGTGCATGAGGAGGTAAGTCATGTTGCTGGCAAGACGAACCATCCAAATAATCATATTTTACACTGTAACATTTACCCCTCCCCCCCCCAACAATAAAAAATTAAAATAAAATAAAAATCCACTTATAATGTCACTCAAGTGATGATCATTTCTCCCCAACCCAGAAAAACACAATAACCCAAGCAAAGGGTTAATGCTTGGTAAATTGTTCCTTGCATAATGCAATAATGTATATACATTAGTTGTATGAATACATACAGCTCAAATATGATCTGAAATATAAGAGTTATAATAAAGCTAAAGAATATGTAGTATATTATTGTTACATTTAATTTTATTATTCAAATAATATTTATTTTTTGAGTTTTGAATGCATAAAATCCTAAAGAACATTTTTTTGTGTGTGTAAACTGTTCTTAAAACAATTTTAAGACCACAAAGCTCATTGATCTCAAATATAAAAGATCCAGTAAAGCTAAATAAATAAAGTATTTTAGTTTCGAATTTAAATGGCATTTTAAACCAATACTTATAATATTTTTATTTGGATGCATAAAATCCTGAAGAACAATTTTTGTAATTGTTCATGAAACCATTTTAAAACATTTAAATCAATATAAAACCCACTGACCCCAAATATAAGTACAGTTCAGTTTATATCTTTTTTGTTTTGTTTTCAGTTTACATCTTTTGTTCAGAAATATATATGTTTTTCTGTTTAAATATAAATTTTGTATTAAAACAATAATTACTTTATAGGTCATGTATGCATAAAATTCAGAAGAATGATACATTTTTAAGTAAATTATTTATAAAATCATTTTTAAACAATAAAAGTCAAATATATAGTCATAGGGAAGCTAAACTTAATTATAGTACTTTTTTTACATTTAAGTTTAGTATCAGAATAATTTTAGCTACTTTTTGAGTTCTTAAATGTACAGTATTAATTGGTCCTTTTTACTTAATCATGGTAAAAACTTTAAAACACGTACATAAAACTGACTTCTCTGAGCATGGAATGTATAGTTGTTTCTAATCAGTATATTTGGTGTTATTCTAACAGATCAGCCAGTGTACCTTTGAAACGATTTATACTTCGTGTCGCCCCTTGACAACCTCCGCATTTTCCTCATAGGTCATCACAGGTGTGTGTGTGTGTGTGTGTGTGTGTGTGCTTGTGTGTCCACGTATGACGTTAGACTCAGGCAGAGACAGCCAGAGCCATGCGTGGGTAATTCAGTAAGCACCCACAGGATGATGTCAATTATGTCTTTCAGTCCACTGTGTACTTCTCCGCCTGTGCAGATGAATGATTGCGCGTTTGTGTACTAAGCTTTTCTTTATCCAGAGAACCCCACAAAAACAACTTCCGTTAAAAACAAGCTTTTTAAAGCCAGCTAAAACTGATCACAGAGTTTTAATTTGACGACTTGAGAGCTTTGTTTGCATCGGCTTTGTTGATTTCGAGGCCCCACGGAGCTACGAAAACAACGATATCATTTACTTTTAGATGTTCACCCAGAGGCGCAGACCGTCGCTCATGGGAAAAGCTGTGTGAACGCGACATTTCAGAGTGAATCATGACAGTAATTATTCTCCTGAGATTATTAACAGAGAGAGTGCACACACAAACACAGCGCTAATTCAGACACAACGGGAAGGCGCCTGGCAATAAATATCAAGACAGGAATGCAAAACTAATAAAGAAGTCCCGAGAAACCACCTGGAGCTCGAAATGATTGCAAAGCTGAGGCGTCTCATGCAAATGAAGCAATTTGTCGCAGCGAGGTTTATGAATATGAACTGAATCTACAGAACTTACTTCAGATTTGATCCTCTTGGGAGATGGTTCCTCTTCATCACCGCAGTGGGACCTAAAATGAAGATGTATTTTGAGTTTTACACTTGTTTTGAAACACCATGAACAGTCATTGTGGTAAAACTTTTCAATTAAATAACAAAAACTAGTGAAAGTACTAAAAAGATGGCATTTACTGTACAAACAGATGCTCCTTATATGAATAAATAAAGAACATGAAAAGTGGCAAAGCTCAAAATGAAAAAAAATCTACATTTTTTTGGTAACATTTTCATACATTTTTGTCTGGTAATGTGACATTTGCAAATGCTAATGTACTCTATGAAGTTGATTTTAAAAAGTTCTTATGGGATGTTGAAAAAAAAAAATTTGATGAATCGTCTTGTTCACAAGGTCCAAAGTCCAATAAAACACTCTTTAGAACAAGAACGTCCCTCACCCAATATAAATACGGTATTATGGAGTTTCTTGCTTTTGTTTAAAGTTTAGGGTATTTTAAATACCCTATTTAAAACAAGCAAGTACTGAGCATATATCACTGAGTAAGAGGAGTGATAAAGGCGTTTAGACAAAACAGTTCGACGGAACAAGTATAATTAAACAAGAAATAACGCAGTGCCTAATAAAACCCTCTTTTGTGCGGAACTACTTCCTTCTGCCACGGATTCAAAGCTCATGTTGACAGTTAAACATACGTCACTTTTAGAATTCGTATCAAGGGCATGTGCTGCTTCAGTTAGGTTATTAGTGAGAAATAATGAGGTTATTAGTGAGAAATAATGCGGCAAGACGTGCATTCAAATGAGAGAGAGAGAGAGACTGCGAAGCTAGACGTTTCTTCTTATATTAACTAATATACTCTACGATTAGCTCAGTGAATAATAAAAAAATATATATAGACCCGGCTAGAATAAGTGGAGTGATACAAAATTGTGAAAGGGCGTTCCTGTAGCGATACCAGTACAATATCTCACGGTTCTCAACCAATCAGATTTGAGAACCAGAACGAACTGTTGTATAATCCATAATATGTCAACAGAGAAATGTGTTAATCAACTATTTCAACAATTGTTTTTCTTTAGAATCAAACGTTGAGAAGAATTGCATTTTACCTGCTGCTCATGCGGGTGTATTTGTAGGTAACTTCACGTGAAATCTGCCTGGCCAGTGAGAAAAGTTCATCTCTTCGGGTCAGCAGCGACAGATCTTTCACGCACAGCTGAGCGGATGCTTCGTTGACCGTTAGCTACACAATAAACAAAAGGACCACTTTTTACTAAAAATCTAAAAGAAACTTTTTCCACTATAAAGAACTTTTGTAGAATGGAAATATTCCATGGATGATAAAGGTCTTGCATGGAAATCACAGGAAGAACCAACAAAGAAACCAATAGAACCTTTATTTTTAAGAATGTATGGAACAACAACTTCTGTCAATCTGCACAATCAACAATGTCAATATCTTAGCATTCGAACCAACCTCGTGCATCGTAAGCTGCCGGCCGTCCCGCCTCTTGGAATCGAACCGTCCATAGATGGCGCTGTATTTCCGAATCTCCACCTCCTTCTGTGGATTGCCTTCGCTCATCTCGCAGATATGGCCGATCATCTTGCTGAGCTTCTTATTGGCGCGGATGTGTTCTTTGACTTCCGTGGGGTCGCTCTTGGGCAACGTCTGGGCTAGTCGCTCTACGCACTCCATCACGCACTGGACAGCAGCGGAATCGAGAGCGTCGAGAGCGTCGTGGGGTGAACACGGGGAACAAGCTCCGGATGGAGATAGGCTGTGCTCGCTCTCGCTTCCCCAGAAACGACTCTCACTAGCCCCTTGCAGTGGGGAGCACCCTGGTGTCCCGTCCCTGCTGAGATCCAGTCTTCCAGGACTGGGGCTTGTGGGTAATAACGCTCTGGGAACAGCAAGCTGGTTCTGTTGCCCGTTGCTGTGGGAACTTTCGGGTAGCTTGTACACCGGTATACTGCAAACGGGAAGAGACGTCAACGGTTGGTTGAAGATGGAAGGGTTGGTGACCCAATCCCGTAGAGCCTTCTGGAGTCTTCGAACGTGAAGGGGTTTGGTCGCCATTCCGACAAGGGCCATGATCTCGAGGAACTCTTCCTCGCCGGCCTCACAGAGCTGCTGCACATCGTCACCGCCCTGCTGGATGAAGGCTTCGTAGTAGCAGAGCAAGTTGGCCTTCTGCAGGATCCGGTACAGTTGCAGCTCGCCCAAGGAACGTGGCAGCAGCACTGACATGGCTACACATGCAAACGCGGAACAAAACAAAGCATTGTAATTTCAAGAAAACGTTTCAAGTCACCATGAAGCAATGCTCGCCAATGTTATTTATTTCCCAGGACAGGTCTGTGAACTCACATTATGACTGTCACAGTCCCCAGCTGCAATGCACTTTTACTATACGCTCTTAAAAATCAAGGTTCCAAATAGGTGTTTTTGCAGCAATGTCACAGAAGAACCATTTTTGGTTCCGCAAAGAACTTTACAAGTGAAAAAAGTTCTTAAAATAACCATTTTATTTGTGTGTGACGAACATTTAAATTATCAAAATAACCTTTCTCACTACGAAGAACCTTCAGTGGAGGCTCACGGTTGCAGTGGGATGTTTAGGGTTCTATGGAACCACTGCAGCAATAAAGGGAATCTTTATGTAAGAGTGTGGAAGAAGCATTTTAGGTTCCACAAAGAACCTTTCAGTAAACAGTTCCTAAAATAATTTATTTTTCTTAGTGTAAAGGACATTTCATAATCGGAAGCCTTTTCATATAAAGAACCTTGGGTGCAAGGAAAGGGTTCCAGCATGTAAACGGTACATCACCCCCCTGCTGCAGTGAAACCTTTATTTTAACTGAGGTCATGATAGATGCAAAAAAAACCCCTTCCAGGAGCTTTATTTTTAAGAGTATGTGATGTTTAATTATTAAGCTACTCGTAATGGAAAAATGATCATCAAAACTTTTGGAGGGAACATATTATGGACTGCCCAAGAATACAGTGTATAAAAAAATGATTGATAATTCTGACTCGGCGCATGTAGTTTTAAATGGTATAGTGCTAGTCACGTTTGTATGAGGCATATTTAATTTTTGACAAGAATGAAAACAAGGCTGTGAGGGATAGATGTACAGTGTTCAACAGATTGCGCTTTTGTTTAACAACATGACAATTGATTAGCTGATGAAACGTCTTTCCAAGAAAACTTTCAGTATACAAAAGCTCTTAAAAACATTTTGGAAGTTGTGAAAATGACATGATCTAGTACCGGCACACAGTTTTCAACCATGTCAAATTCAGTCAGCCCTGACTAAGCTCTATACATCATATCCAGTCGGACGGTCACATAACGTTTAGTCACAAAAGTTGCAAACTTTCAATACATTTGAAGCTCAAACTGGATATGAGATTCCTGCATCCGCAACGAACTGGAACTCAACATAGCCGCCGTCCTACTCTCAACTGGAAATGAATGACCAATCTATCTTCTGATGTTTGTAGCAAGCAGTGAAAAGATGTTTACATCTGCATTTGAATAGTTTTAACATTGAAAACTTTTACACTTTCCTTTTATGTACTTATTTAGCTGATGTTTTCATTCCAAGTGACTTAATTTAAAGTTATTACTGGTACTATCCATTTGGCATAACCCTGGTGAGTGCCTTGCTCAAGTGCACATAGGTAAAACGTTCAAACCCATTGACCAGAGCTTTCCCCATCACACCACATTTAAATGCAATTACGAATAGTTGCAAACACAGCTGTGCATTACACTATTCTCCACAAAAACATGAACAGGTTCCCCTGCAAACTCACCTGAGAAGATCTCAAAACTATTGCTTCACATGCACCTGAGAATCTCAATGCATGCAAATAACTCGGATATTGAGTCTATAATATACCCATCTAGCTCAAATCAGCATGCTTTGATTCTCTACCCTCCCCATCTGAATGTCTATGTATGAAATGTTTATATTAGTCCTCGGGTTTACGTACCTCTCTTTCGCAGCTGGTGTGCGCGACTGCTCCCGGTGCTGGCCGCTGTCTCGAGGCAGCGCTCCGCCTCTCGCGAAGGAGAGAAAGTGTGTTGAAGGCTCATCGGTGCTGTCTCTCTCTTGCACGGTCTCTTTCTCTCTTGTGCGGGGATATTCCGATGTAAGCTGCATTGCTGTCTCACTCCCACGCGCCGGCTTGACGCAAATCCTCGCGTGGGCAGCGCTATGCGCGTGGGACGGAATACCGAGAGAGAGAGAGAGAAGACCTGAACGGTCACACACGGTAAAATACACATTCATGATGACATATTGAAGAATATTAATCGGTAATACCATGTTTTTTTTTGTTTTGACATGAACCCACACAGCCTTCAGTACAGCATATGCGTGTATTTTTGTGGTGGCCAGATAGTTCGTCACCATGGGAAACCCGTGAAAGTCGGCCAAAACATTCTTGACTACGTAGATGTTTTATTGTGGTTAGGTTTGGGTGTGTCGATATAAATGTCAGTTTAACCATCATCTTCGACATTTTTTTTTAAATAAAACAGTAATTGGAGTTATGCGAAGAGGGATTGGGGTTGATGCAGTGCTGTATAGTTCAGAAGACAAATGACCTATTTGCGAAGTGAAATACACACCCGCTCAGGGCATTCCATGATGTTAGCAGTGATTTGTTTCTTCACACACAACAGTGCCCTCCCCACACCGGTTTGGGTAGAAATCACTTTCCTTTGCCTCACCAATGGATGCTCTGCAGTGAATGGGTGCCGTCAGAATGAGAGTCCAAACACCTGATAAAAACATCATAACAATAAATAGCCTAAGCCCGATGACTCCACCAGTCCATTGATTAACGTCCACTGAAGGGAAAAGTTGCAGGTGTGTGTGTAACAAATACACCATTATGGTGTTTTAACTTTAAAAGTCACTTCTAGCCAAAAGAGTCAATAATCTGTAAGGATGTTTCTCTGGTGAAATAGTCCATCCCTTGTTGTTTTCTCACATCAAAATATATTTTTTAGAACTGTTTTGGACTGTTTTCACTTGTAAGCTGGTCTGCTTGATCTTGGCTCTATATTATTCCTGTATTTCAGATGAATTACCTTTTTCATTCTGACGGCACCCATTCCTGCAAGGTATGATTGGTGAACAGTGATATGTCTTGATTTCTCCAACCACTGTTTCTGAGGATAAACAAATTCATCTACATCTTGGAAGGCCTGAGAGTGAGTTTGAGCAAATTTTCATTTTTGGATGAACTATTTCTTTTAATTTTAACGTTTAAACATTTAAGCAGAAGCAACTCAAAATACTTACATTTGAATTACCGTATGTTAAAAATGCGTGTGACTTTTTCATTTCGGTTTTCGTAAATGCATGCTGTAATGTCTAAACATTGCAAGACCATTTGCAATTTACAATGCAGATTGCATTTAAGCATTGTATGACAGTTTTTATCCTCCCCAGATAGCAAGTAAACCCCGCAGGAAATGTACTCACGCTCTCTTGAGCGCAAAATCCCCCCGAAACCCACTTGAGTATACTGCTCTACAAATGTACATTCAAAATAGTCAGAAAGTTTTTTCCTTCATGCATCTCAGTAAAATTACAACTTTAAATAAACACCTAAACCTACACCACAGCAGATTCTCCTTTTAAATTAAATAATGCTTTGTTTTTCCTCCACACTAGCTTGAAAAATGCACAAGCTGCATATTAAAATGAAATGTAATCATGCATCTTAAAGGCTGGATCTTTAGATAGAGGGGCGCATCAGCAGCCTCCCATCTGTCTGAGCATCTTGAGCTATTTTGGGAAGGAGGCTGGGCACAGCGAACAGCCCCTGGGAGGAAGTGCGTGGTGGTTGCTGTCAACCCCCACTTTCGTGTTGGTCTGTTCCTCAAAACAAAAGCTTTTCCAAGACATTTTCCATCTTATGTGACAAAAATGACAAGCGACAGCACCCCTTTGAAGTGTCTGCACACCTGATACAATCACCCAGAGATCCTATCCGTCATTTACCAGTGTTTTATCATATGATACATTTGTGGAACATCTGTGAATGTTTTGCTTTTGAAACATATATATTATATATATACGTATATTATAATTATATATATATATATACACACTGTCAAAATTATAAAAAACCAACACTTTTGTTTTTTGCCCTCCATTTTTCACGAGCATAAAAATTTTTTCTATGTACACAAAAGAGGCTCTTATTTCTTCGTCATCATATAGTGTCTTCAACACAAATCTGTATTTCTAATCTGTGTTTTAGTTGACCTTCTCCTTTGCCGAATAATCCATTCCCTCACAGTGTGACATAATCAAGATGCTGATGAGACAGCAATGATTATTGGGGGGGGCTCCACCATGGTGTGCCTTAGGCTAGGCCACAATTAAAGGCCGACGTCTTTTGGGTCGTTTTAAAAGTGATAACGTTTATATATTTGCGATTCAGGTTGTGTATCTAAATATATATCGATAAATAAAGGATGGTAAAACATTTCTTGAACATTGCGAAAAAAGTGCATTTGAAAAACCACTACACTATAACAGAATTACATAAACAATGTGTAATGTGTATCTATGCATTGCATATGTGTATACAAAGCATACATTTTTCTTCCGATTTCAGAATGAGCACTTTGTCATTTGTTATATATATGTTGAGTTCGTGTCCGTCTGATGTTTATCATGTTCATCTGATGATCGCTACTGTAATGAACGTAACTTTTTAATAAGCAGGGGAAATTCCCAACATTTAAACAATAACCATTTACATGTCTAGAGTGTTTGCATTGTAAGAATGTACAGGGACACTTCAGATTTAAAAACGCTGACTTGTTAGGTGATGTTTTCTCATTAAATTCGTACGATTTCCTATTAATTCAATGGAATGTATGGGAACAGTGGGGAATACCAATATGGCGGGCGGCGGCTTCACTTTTATGACGTCATGAGCAATCCAGTTCTCTATTATAGATCAGTGGTTGTATCACAAAAATGAAGACAATATGTACGTACCTAAATGTAAAATGTACATTTAGATGAAAAATTTAAAAACTTTGCAAAGCATGCATTAACGAAATGGCATAACGTTTCTTCAATGTTGCGAAAAAAGTACATTTGAAAAATGACTAGGCTACAATTTATTTTTGTATCTAAAAAATAAAGACAACGTAAAATGTACATTTGGACAAAATGTTCTAAATACGTTGCAAAGGATGCTTTAAAAATGGCATAACATTTCTTAAATGTTGCGAAAAAGCACATTTGAAAAATGACTACAAATTAAACGTAAAATACATTTAGATGAAATGTTTTAAAAACATTGCAAATGATACGTTAACAAATGGCGTAAAGTTTCTTCAATGTTGTGAAAAAAGCGCAATTGAAAAATGACTAGAAATTGTCTAAAAATTAAGACAATATGTACATACCTAAACGTAAAGTGTACAATTAGATTAAGTGTTTTAAAAACGTTGCAAAGGATCCATTAACAAATGGCACAATTTATCAATCTGAACAAACTTAATCTCTTTAACGTTGTGGAAAAAAGTGCTTTTGAAAAGTTTTTTGCTATTTGTAATACAAAAATGAAGACAACATACACGTATGTAAATGTATAAATATACTGTAGGTACATTGACTCAGCGTTTAAAACAATGGAGGTGTTTTTCCCCCCCCACCTTACCCTGGAATCGGCAAAAACCGCCACTGCCACGAGGCTCATGGGTGGGCAGGCCTTCTCCCTTGAGTAATATTAGCGGCATCCGGGGCATGCGGTGAGCGTTCCCGGCTTTTGGGGAAGCACGCTGGCGAAGGAACATCAATTAAAACAAATGGATTTACGGATTAAAGCTTATTATTAGATTAAGTGCACTATACCGTGAACAACCTTAAAGTTTACATTTAGTGAAACGTTTGAAAAATATTGCAAAGCTGCGTTAAAAATGTTTTGTGAAAAAAAGCATTTAAAAATCCAAAAATATATTTGTCAATTACCAGGACAAAAATTATGACACATATACATACACTAAGCGGCACGTAAAGCCCGTGTATATTTATATTATAGATACATACAGTGGTTACGGAAAGTATTCAGACCCCCTTCATTTTTTCACTCTTTGTTATATTGCAACCATTTGCTAAACTCATTTAAGTTATTTTTTTTTCCTCATTAATGTACAAACCGCACCCCATATTGACAGAAAAACACAAAATTGTTGACATTTTTTGCAGATTTATTAAAAAGAAAAACTGAAATATCACATGGTCCGAAGTATTCAGACCCTTTGCTCAGTATTAGTAGAAGCACCCTTTTGATCTAAAACAGCCATGAGTCTTTTTGGGAAAGATGCACAAGTTTTTGTTCACACCTGGATTTGGGGATCCTCTGCCATTCCTCCTTGTAGATCCTTTCCAGTTCTGTCAGGTTGGATGGTAACGTTGGTGGACAGCCATTTTTAGGACTCTCCAGAGATAAGCTCAATTGGGTTTAAGCAGTGCTCTTAGGCTTGGGGCCCCTTATTCATGAACGCACAGAGGTTGTTGTGAAGTCACAGCTCCTTCGATTCGTTTAGCTGTTGCTTTAGGTCATTGTCTGTGGAAGGTCACCTTCGGCCACGATCTTGAGTCCTGAGGCACGTCTGGAGAAGGTTTTTCGTCCAGATATCCCTAGTACTTGCCGCAGTCATCTTTTCGCCCCCCTCGATTCGGGGGCAACCAGATCGTCCTGTCCCTGCAGCTGAAAAACACCCCCATAGCATGATACTGCCACCACCATGCTTCAATGTTGGGACTGTACTGGACAGGTGATGAGCAGTGCCTGGTATTCTCCACACATACCGCTTAGAATTAGGCCAAAAAGTTCTATCTTGGTCTCATCAGATCAGATAATCTTATTTCTCACCATCTTTGAGTCCTTCAGGTGTTTTTTCATGTGGCTTGCACTGAGGAGAGGCTTCCGTCGGGCCACCATAAAGCCCCGACTGGTGGATGCGTGGGTCCTTGGGCCTGGCAGGTGAGGGTGGTTGACTTTCCTACTAAACTTTGCTTTTCCATCTCCCGATGCATCTCTGGAGCTCAGCCACAGGGACCTTTGGGTTCTTCTTTATCTCTCTTACCAAGGCTCTTCTCCCCCGATAGCTAGTTTGGCCGGACGGCCAGCTCTAGGAAAGGTTCTGGTCGTCCCAAACGTCTTCCATTTAAGTATTATGGAGGCCACTGTGCTCTTAGGACCTTAAGTGCAGCAGAAATTCTTTTTGTAACCTTGGCCAGATCTGTGGCTTGCCACAATTCTGTCTCTGAGCTCTTCAGCAGTTCCTTTGACCTCATGATTCTCATTTGCTCTGACATGCACTGTGAGCTGTAAGGTCTTATATAGACAGGTGTGTGGCTTTCCAAATCAAGTCCAATCAGTATAATCAAACACAGCTGGACTCAAATGAAGGTGTAGAACCATCTCAAGGATGATCAGAAGAAATGGACAGCACCTGAGTTAAATATATGAGTGTCACAGCAAAGGGTCTGAATACTTAGGACCATGTGATATTTCAGTTTTTTTTTTTTTAATAAATCTGCAAAAATGTGAATAATTCTGTGTTTTTCTGTCAATATGTTGTGCTGTGTGTACATTAATGAGGAATTTTTTTTTACTTAAATTATTTTAGCAAATGGCTGTAATATAACAAATAGTGAAAAATTTAAGGGTGTCTGAATTCTTTCCGTACCCACTGTATATATAAGTACATATATATTTATATATGTACACCATACATGATCTTGTTCCTTTTGTATCTGGAAATAGGTGACCTCTAACATAAACCTGAGAAACGTAAGGAAAAAGAGAGGGAGCGAGAGAATAAAAAGGGGGGTGGCGATGAATAAAAACTAAGATTCCTTTAATTTGCTCTGCCTATGCGAGTCAAGCGTGTCTTCCTACTCAAACACACCCATGCACACTTGGCCGCCCACGTATATGTGCACATACACATATACGTAGATACTTTGTGACGTACAAACACATCCTGGTGTGTGTGTGTGTGTAGGGGCCCCCTGCTCAGAGTGGGTGTTGTCATTGCAGGGTAGGGCTGTTGACAGGGTACGCGTGGGTTTGCGGTTTTTAATGGTTAAGCTGACAGTTACTCAGAAAATCCTCTTTCTTCCTTCTTCGGCATTCAACTTCACGCTCACATTCACATTTAATTAATTGACTCTAGTTTTAACACGCAGAAGACAGTTCTGTCTATAATGCTTTGGTGAACTTGTCTGAGAGAGTCAAACAGTAATGAAGTGATGGGTTTCATGGCTGGAATGAACAAATAAAGGTAATTTGCTATGAATCAGAAAAAGTTTGAAGCTGCAATATGCAATATTTCTAAATATTAGCTCAAGTTTGAACGCTGCATATGCAATATGAAATATTATATACATGTATATTTACATATGCTATTGTAATGTGTTTACTGATTAGTAAAACAACTTCTAATTGTAATGTGTGTTATGTATATGTGTTATATATATATATTATAGTCAATATTTATATATATATATACTTGCTATTTAATTTTTTTATATTTATAACACTTCTTATATATATATATACTGTATATATACTGTATATATATATTATATATATATAATATATATATATATATATATTTACAATTGTATATGTGTGTATATAATGAGTTTATAGTTTTAGTAAATTTAATATAATGGCTAATATGTATGAAGTTTTAAATATGGCAATATTGTGTTTTCATATAGTAAATAATGAATAACAGTCAATAATAATGTATATATTGTAGGTACTCAAGAAAAAAGTACGTTAATTTGAGTAATTATTTACATCTGATTCTGGATTCCACATTTTACGTACATATTTAAAAAAATTAATTAAATGGGTAGAATCCATAGTATTACTACATACCTGTATACATATATATTATATATATATATATAATATATATATATATAATATATATAATATAATATATATATATATAGAATAAAGATATTTTTTTACATTGCTACTAGATCTACGTCCAACCTTTTATCTAAGATATGTAAGAGCGCTTACATTACCTATATTAATCCTGATTATATAAGATCCCTATGATAATATATATATTTATCTATATATATATATCTATATCTTTATAAGATCAACTGTACATTTGTGGAATCGCTCCAATGATTACACCTTGCATAAAATATTTGCGATCTCAATTTATGGTTACGTAAAGGGACCTATTATGGCCCTTTTAACAAGATGTAAAATAAGTTTTTAATGTCCCCAGAGTATGTATGTGAAGTTTTAGCTCAAAATACCCCACAGATAATTTTTATAGCTTGTTGAATTTGCCACTTTTAGGTTATGAGCCAAAATGTGCCATTTTTTTTGTTTGTCCCTTTAAATGCAAATGAGCAGGTGCTCCCGCCCCCCTTTTTAGAAGAGGGCGGAGCTTCAAGAGCTCATGCTCAGGCATTTGCAAATAAACATTCCACTATTAGTACAAACCTGTTATCTTTACAGAAGACGTACTCGGTTTAAAAGTCTGTCATCTGATTGTACTGTGCATAATAAATACGCATTTATGAATTACACAGACGGGGAGCACGGCACGATAAAAATAACTCAAGGTGCCATTGCGTGCTATCACAAACTTTATAAGTCCCACTTGTGATTATGAGCTCGACAAATTCAAGCGGTCAATTGCTTTCATATGCAATTTTTAACTAGCCGCGCTGTCGTTCCCTTTATGATCAGTCTGGTTTCGCACCGTGAAGGCAGACATTAGTTGCAAAACAGGCAGAGAACAACGGTAAGTATTGAGCGCAACATTAGCCCTTACTGAGTGTGCCAAGACAACTCTTCAGCAGGCAATTTTGGACAAACAACGCGTGATTTTGTGTGGAGCTGATGTAGGAGGATAGGCTGGTTGTTTTCACACACTACAGCCACACAACTGTGTTCAAACACCTTATAAAAGGGATTTTTGCATAAGGTCCCCTTTAAATTTGATTTGCATGCCTTTGTTTATTTCAAAGTTATTTGGCCAAACTTTATTCAGCTCTCTATATTTATTAAGATACTGTCCCTTGAAATAGCTTTACCCTTCTCAATTCATAATACAATACAAGTATATTAAGTTGCACATTTAGTGTTGCCACATCTAATGGACATCTACTGTCATGACGAAAAAACGGTTAAGCTAGTTAAAGGTCAACATGTTGCACGTAACATATTCATCTAATAACTTTAGCATCCAGGACCAGACCTATTTAAACAATTTTGACCTGTATGGGCCTTCATAAGAGCTGAGATACTGTCCGTACTCAAAAAACAAAACATATAAACATAAGCAGTGACGTATGTCAGATTACCATGGCGATGTCAGCGTTTCTGCAGTGCGTGGATCCTGTATAGCGTGGCTTTATTTGGCAGGATTAGGTGGTGTGCCGTTGGCGTGTTTTAAGATTGTGGATGCCACAAAATAACCCAAAGTGTGAAATGGATTACTGCCTGGAGCTTTAACCATGGATTATGTGACAGCAATTTACATGCAGACGCACCGACGTCAACACACAAACACACTCATATTTGCCTGGTTATTAGCCCCCTTATGTCTGCTATAATGCAAGAACACCTCCACTGACCTTCAGTGCCCGATCACAACCAACTAGGGGAGAGCATGTGGGCGAGAGTTATAGACGGAGAGAGAGATCATACTATCCTCGCTGAACTGTCAACATCACAGTAATACCCACCTATTTCATACATATCGCCCTATCACTCACACAGTGTTAAAATCACTCATGCTGTGTATTAAACTAACTCATCCCTCAGTGAGTTGGTGATTTTCACATGCAGACAAAACAAAATGGACAAATCCCATAGATTTCATTGAAGGAGTGACCCAAGCCATGTCTAGAAGCCAGAATATCCTAAAGACTTGGGCCAGTTATTAAGCGCCTAGAAAAAAAACCCTAGCAGCTGAATAGCAATGCGCTAAAAAACAATCAAAACACCTTAGCAACTGCATAGCAATGTGCTAAAAACTACTTAGAAACCATGTGCCACACATGTACTAAAAAGTGAATCCAAATCATTTAAATCTCCATCTGGTGGTTGGCTGCAGTATAGGTCATAAACCCCTCTGCATGTAAACGAATGGGACGTGAGCCAAACTAAAATTCAAATGATATTTTAAATAATTTTTCCCAGAGATGGTTTCCATCATTTTAGGTAGTTCTTATCACACGGATATATGTTCAAGTACACATTTTTAATAAGTTTGCTTTTAAGTAGTTATTTGATGCTATAAAAACAGAGCATGACATCCTGATTGTGTGGTTGTGATTGAGTCTCCAGGAGTTTGGGCAGGATTTTGATGTCATGGCTCAATCTCATGATCACTACTGCAGACTCAGGCTCCAAATGAATCGCTACTGCTCTGAGATACTCGTGCTTCAATGCATCTCTACTGCGATCAGGAGACTCCAGTGCTCAGTGATCGGCTACTCTGCGCAGCACTAAAACAGCTCGTGCTCCAAACGATCATCGCTACTCTGCGTCAGACTCTAGGCTCCAATGAACTTTCGGGCAAGATGGACAGCGACCATCACTTGTTCAAAACACACACCAGTGATAATTGGGCATCTACTTTTGCAGTGGAATGAAGTCATCCATCTTTTTTTTTACAGTCTATGGTAGCAACAGCATTTCAATGTGCTAAAAACAAGTAGAGCACATTAAAGGGGTCATATGATGCTGCTAAAAAGAACATTGTTTTGTGTATTTGGTGTAATGAAATGTATTTATGCGTTTTAAAGTAAAAAAAAACACATTATTTTTCCACATCTGTACATTATTGTTTCTCCTCTATGCCCCGCCTTTTCTGAAACGCATCGATTTTTACAAAATTTCATCGGTCTGAAAAGCGAGGTGTGTGATTGGCCAGCTATCCAGTGCCTTGTGACTGGCCGAATACCTCAAGCGTATGACGGAAATATTATGCCCCTTACCATACTGTTGATGCCATGTCCAGCCAGAGCGACAAGACATAAACATTAAAACCCATTACAAACGAGGCATTTGCTGCATCCAATGGGGACATAATTACTGAATATAATGACTTATACTGTCTTTTTAACGCATTGTGCGTTGCATTGCTTGCTGGTCACCGGCGTCTAAACTAAAACCTTTCTGCATTTGTGATCAGAGCAACCAACCAACAAGTGCTCTCTACACTGCTCAAAACCAACTCGCCGTTTGAATCGTCAGTGGCAAATCCTTTAAATGAAAATGTACTTGCAGTCTGTGAGTCAGAACAGTCGGCATTTTAGTCTACTCTACCAGGATCAGTAAACGTCCTCCATAAAATGTGCTGCACACAACTGGATATTTGGGTTAAACTGTTCTGGAACAGTGTTGTAAAAACAACAACCACTGATTTGTAGTCGTGTCCTCTTTTGGAATACCAAACAAAGTATTTTCGCTTTCACATTGAAACACAGCTGCCTATTGTGCACGAAGCTGCCCGCTATAGCGTGAGCTGAGGCCGGGCAGAGTGAGCATAGGCGGCGGGGTCCGAGAACGGCGTTCCGGCGATCCACGAAGGAGCCGTCACACCACATTGAACGACCCCGGCTGGACTCCGCTTGCGTCCGCGTGAAAGCCGACTCCGTAGATCCAGACGCACTACGAGTCTAAATGTATCTCCCTCAGCGACCAGCATGGAGCAGCTCCAGGCATGACGAAGCGGATATCGTCCTCTTTTGGAAGACCAAACAAAGTAGTTTCGCTTACACAACGAAGCACATAGCATCTTCACGAAATGGTGGCAGTGGCAACAATACTACAGCGAGAATAAAAGTTACGCCTTCTTTCTTTGCGTGAATTTTGGGCGGTGTTATGCAAATCTTCCCACATAGTGAGGTAGATATGTGGGGGCGTGTTAGAACGAGCCGTTTTTTTTGGTAGGTGTGGCTGACTCTTAACTTTATAAAGAATATCTCTTTGGATTTGAGACTTTAGTCTTTGCAACTTTTACAGATCTTCTTTATGCACCGAAGAGCTTGTAACACTCCAAGAGAAAGGAAAAATTGAAATCGCATCATATGACCCCTTTAACAACTGTATAGAACTTATGCGGCAGAAACAAGTGCGCAGCCAGCTTTAGAATTCTGTCTTTGAACTGTTTTTGCAATAGCTCTATAGCATCGCTGTTGAAGAGTAATTAGCTGGTGAAGTGTATTCATTTATCGTAGAGTTAATGTTAGATTTTAATGTTCGAAATGGATGTCATAGCAAATGTGTGTAAACTAGGAAGATTTGAAAACAAGTGGTTTATTCATAAATTCGTACGACCTTACCTTACGCTGTAGAAATACAAACCAGAAGACAGAAGACAATGAGTGCAGCCTGATAGGGGTGGAGTCAACATCAGTTCCTATTCAGGCACATGCCACAAAAACCACCTCATAGAACACATTAGAAACCAACGGCTGCTAAAAATCCTTGCCGACGACCAAACCACTTACAACCAAACAAAAACATGATGCAAGTTCTTCCTTCATCAGATCTCTCCAGACCCTCCATTTTCCAGCTGCTGTTAGAGCCAGTCTCCTCTCTCCGATTCCCGCACACTAATTTTCTATAGGGTTCAGCTCAGGGAACTGGGTTGGCCAGGGCAGTAGCTTGGTTTTGTTCTCAGTGACCCATTTTTGTTTAGATTTTGATGTTTGTTTGTGGATCATTGTCCTGTTGGGAGATCCAACCATGGCCCGTTATAAGATTTCTAGCATGGACAGTCAGTTTTTATTTTTTTATCCGTTGGTATTTTATAGAATCCATTATGTCATCTATCTGAACAAGATATCCAGGATCTCCGCAGAAAAAATAGGCCCAAAACATTAAAGATCCAGCAGTATATTTCACTGTACACATGGGGTACTTTTTTTATCCCTGTGTGCACCAAACCCTTCTTGAGTGTTTGCTGCTAAAAAGCAATTTTTTTTTAGTTTCATCTGACCATAGAACCATGTCCAGTTTTAAGTTCCAGTAGTGTCTGGCAACTGAATATATGCTGGAGTTTGCTTTTGGAGGAGAGCGTTTTCTTTTCTAGTTCTTTTCTTGAAACCCTCCCAAGCCTTTTTCTGACCCCAAGACTCAACTATTTTCTGCAGTTCTCCAGCTGTGATCCTTTGAGTCTTTGGCCACTCAAACTCTCCTACTCACCGTGCATTAGGGCGATATAGACGTACGTCCTCTTACTGTATTAGAGAAAAATATATATATTTTTAAACTTTAATTAAAGGTTAGATTTTTTAAAATTTTTTTGAATGAAAGATCAAGTGGATAAACAATGTGAATTTATTTTCACAGCCTTCTTTGATTATATTCACACAGGGTATGAATAATTTTACGAGGCAACTGGATACAACACACACCACTCTGTGACCCAGGAGGGACCACAAAACAGTCATAAGGGTCAAATTTTTGAAATTGAAATCATCTGAAAGCAGAATAAATAAGCATTCCATTGATGTAAGGTTTGTTAGGACAGGACAATATTTGTCTGAGATACAACTCTTTGAATATCTGGCAAATCTGAGGGTGCAAAAATATCTAAATATTGAGAAAATGACCTTTAAAGTTGTCTAAATTAAGTTTTTAGCAATGCATATTTCTAATCAAAAATTACGTTTGACTATATTTACGCTAGGAAATTGACAAAATAGCTTCATGGAACATGATTCTTTACTTAATATCCTAATGATTTTGGCATAAAAGAAAAATCAATAATTTTGACCCATACCATGTATTTTTGGTTATTGCTACAAATATACCTCAGCGACTTAAGACTGGTTTTGTGCTCCAGGGACATTATACACACCCATCAACCCCACACACACACATACTATATATATTATATATATTATATATATATATATATATATTATACTATATATATATATATACCACAAGATCAAACTGCGCAATGTTAGTGGTAAAATTACAAAAAACAACACCAGGATTTTACTAAATGTTACAGTATTAAGTACATATAACTTTTTTCAGGAAATGTAGACGTCTAGATTGTTGTTGCCTCTAAAGCCCCCTTAAGACTAACAAAGTGAATTAATCACTTGAAAAACATCAGGACACTTTACCTGCCATGGTTTTGACATTTCAAAGGCTTTATCTCGACATGAAAGCTTCTACGTGCAACGTGAATAATGTGACATTTCTTCACGAACAAAGAACTGAGAAAGGAACAATGGAAATTCTGAGATCTGACAAACAAAAGGCTCATTAGACAAGAGCAACATAATTGAAGATAATAAACTCAATCGCCCCTTTGAAATGCAGTAAACACATCAGGCGTGGTGATTATCATTTGGAGGCTTTGATGTTTGGCCCTTCAGATTTGAGAAATGAGGCCCATGAGAAATGGCCCCGCCCACAACTCCGCCCACCACACTGGAGGAAATCCTGACTCAATTAATCAAGACGAGAAAATAAGCCATAAATTCAACATGATTCAACAACACAGAATATCTCGAAACAAACTGGAAAGCAACTCTGCAGAAACCTGTTCCTGAATTTGGTGTTGTCTGAACATCAACCACAACCCACAGCAAAACGTAATAAAAACTCATCTCAATGAGCAGTTTGACTAAAGTGAGTCTCCAGCTCAATAATAATTCAAACAATATCCACAGTCCAATTCTCAGTAGATCCATTCGCCTTTCACACACCACTGAGCGTGACTCACTTTTCTTGTATTCTAGCTCAGTGTGCATAACAAATTTGCAATTTTTTATAAACCAGCATCTGTTTATATGGTCTTCTGTGACCTCCACCTATTCAGTGCATTTCACTGTAATTGTATCATGTTTACACAGCCTTTAGTTGTTTTACTTGGCATACTACTTCTTTGCAGAGGTCAGGATGGCCATTCAGCAACCCCTCATGAGGACGCGTTTGCCTGCTTTTTAATACCCGTCCAAATGACTTCCCTAGTTTCCCCAATAATCCCTCTCCTCTGGCTGGATCTTCACTATTGGAATTTCAGAATAGGCGTTAACTGCCCACACTCGGCTGCCGTGTGGGAACAGTGTTTAAGGGCCGCTGAAATTCTCACAAAATGCCACACTATTCTCTGGATCAGCACAATCTCAACTGGGGTTAGAAACCTGCAGATCTTTTTCAGAGAAAATGGCAAGAAAAATTCTGTAAGACGAGGTTAAGGAAAAAGTGACCCGACAAACCTTGATGGATCTAACTTGTATTGGAGTAAAAATTATGGTAGAAAATGTACAGTCGACAAATTTTTAGTTAATTGATAGTTTATCTTTCATTTGTTTTAAATGTTTTCTGATCTGGAAATTTGCATTAGAGAAAGGATCACCAAATAATTAATTTTAGCTAAATGATTGCTAATATTTTGTTGCAAATTTACCACAAAAGGATTTACATAGTGGGCCAAAGTACCTTAAACAATACTGTGGCACTACTAAATTAAAAGGTATGGCATTACAATGGCAAATGTCCAAAGAACATGGTAATACCATAGCATTGCTTGTTACTGTAGATCAGGGATCCTCAAATCTGGCCCACGAGATCCACTTTCCTGCAGAGTTTAGCTCTAACCCTAATCAAACACACCTGAGCATGCTAATCAATGTCTTCAGGATCATTGGAAAATCACAGGTAGCTGAGTTTGATCAGGGTTGGAGCTAAACTCTGCAGCGCATTGGACCTCCAGGGTAAGATTTGAGGAACCCTGCTGTAGATGTAATCAAAATGTTATTATTCAGAAGGAGAAACCAGCAAGAAAATCTAAAGGCTAAAGGTTAAATACTACATGCTCTTAGATAATGTTTTCCCCCATGATTTTATGCAAAAAAAGCCAACATGAAACAACAAACAAACAAACAAACAAAAAAAAAAAAAAAAACTAAACAAACAAAAAAAACATTTTTTGGGCAAAATAAACACGAAAAATCTATTTAAAAAAAATACTAAAATGAAACATTTAGTAGGTAAAAGCAGCCAGAGAATCACCACTAAAGGCTCTTGGATAATTCTATTTCCAGCTAAAGTTGATCTGCTTGTGAAACTGAATCAGGCAGTGTTTCTGGTGTGTGAGCATGGCAGCTGTCTACATTAATATATGTCAAAGACCAGCTGTAGTCATCTGGAATCTCTCCACACCACTTTCCCAGCGCATGACTCAGCCCTTCCGATCTGAACCAAACAACCCAATGTTGTCAGGATTTGACTTCCATGCCCTACATAATTTATGTTATTAATTTTCCGACAGAGCCATAGTGTAATAATAATAATAATAATAAAAAACATTGTATGTTAGAAAAGGATGAGGCTATTTGGGATGATTTCTTACCTGGATCCCACAATTAATGTAATTCTAATGCTAGTGTGGGCATGAATAACATTTAAACTATACTGTTATGAAGAACCAAATAACATCTGCAAAATACAAACAAAAAAAATTAACCAACATCAAATAAAACAAAGTTAAACAAAAACATTAACCCAACATTAAAAACAAAAAAACAAAACTGAACAATAACAGAAACTAAAAACACAAAACAACGAGACTAAACAAACTAAACTGAACAAAAAGGCAAACAAACAAAATGTATCATGTGAGATGAACAAAAACGTTCAAAACAGTGTACCGATCAAAAACAACAACAACATGAACACCAAACCCATCAACAAGAAAAAAATAAAATGACAAAATGTTAAAAAAAAAACGCTAAAGAAACAAAACTAAACCATGAAATAAAACGAAGTTAAACACAAATCCAATATTAAAACTAACGAAATGAAAAAAAACAAAAAAACATGAAAAACCCTGAACTAAACAGAATGGGGAAAAACAAACAAAACATAAGACAAACAGAACTGAACTGAACAAAAAAGGCAAAAAACAAACAAACAAAATACCTCCTATAGGTAGAAACCAAACCAAGTCCACAAAACTATCACTGTGCTCTGAAACCTGAAGTCACAGAGAAAATTAGAATAAACACTGTTTTGTGTGTGATTGTCACCTATTTTGTTCCCACATTGCACAGATCTCGCAAATGAGGATTGAGCACGTTGGGCGTGAGCACTTGTTCAGCGGGCATAGGAGCAAAAGTTCCATTGCGATAGTAAGATGTACAGCTAATCCCACCGGGAAAATAATCTGTGCCTGTAGACTTAAGGCGTGAAGTTCGGAGTGCCTGCAAATAAGGGTGTTTGTTCCACAGTCGTGATTCTGGGAATAAGAAACAACAACAATTCTTGTATATGTTGAGCAACCATTATAGCAGGTAATTCAATCGATTATTACCAAATCCGCTGTACAGAGCAGCAAATGCATTATGTTGTCGGCGCGGTTTTTGTCCCATGAGACAAGAGATGCTGCCCTCCAATGCTGGCTTATCCTCGACTAGAGCTCAACGAAATAGTGCGGCAAACAGATGATACTATCTAGCTGCCTATCTTAATGATGGAGAAGTGCCTTGGTGGACAACGCAAAAATAACAAACACGAGAAGTGTCCTCCTTGTCCATAATCAATAGTCAACTCGGTGAACTGTGACATCAAGAACGTCCCCTGTTACTTCATCAAATGACTGTGACCCTTGAGTAAGTGTACTTTATAGAGATGTTATCCACCTTATTATAAATTCACAAAGTGTGTATCAAAGAAGATATTTGCCATTATTTCAGGCCTCATAAAGCTCAATTTGTAAATGGGACGCTAAACGCCCAAGCACATAGGCCATATTGGCTGATGAGTTCCCTGAACTCTACAGGTCGAAGAAAGTAAAAACAGGAACACATTACAGTTTAAACCTGCCAGGCTTTATTTAGTGGATGTGCAAAACACCTGGAAATAAGTTAAAAATCATACAAAGGCCATTTATACAGAAAAGTACTTTCTTCTTCCTTGTATTTTCCCACAAAGTTCGTAAAAACTCTTCACAACGAAAACAAAATCACTATGTGAAGAGAAAATACCCACGGGTTAGAGTCAGTTTGTGCCATCAGCTGTTTGCATGTAATACTAGCTGTGTGTCCCGTGTTGGGAATTCCAGCTGTGAGGCGGCCCCTGGGGGCCCGGGGTCCTCCTGGGACAGGAGCCCACTGAGAGCGCTTTCCTGTCGCACGTCATTGCCAACGATGGGATGTGATTGGTCTTCTTCTCGAGATTCTGGGGGAATCTCATCTGTGTCCTAGTTAGAGAAACAGAGAAATTTTTCACCAAAAATAATTTCTAGTGCAAAAAAAAACTTGCATAATATTTTATAAACAAAAATGCATCTTAGAGTCTGGCACACGGAGTACAAAATATCATGTGTGTTTACTGTATTGAGAAACTACTGTTCATAATTTAATTGCTGACTAATTTAGGTAACTAAACTTTTTGCCTGATAACAACAGTTTGTCAGTTTGTGTAAAAAAAAAATCCAGAGGTTTTCTTTCATGCGGTTTACTTGCATGTGTTAGCCATTATTTACCCCAGAGACAATAAAAAGTTTTTTTCACTGTTATTTGGTTTCAAAGAGTTTTGGTACTTAAAATATTTTATAATATTGTGTCATTTTGTCACATAATTTTTTTCCCCTATTGAGTGAAAAAAGAAATGAACAAAATTTATTTTTTCACCCTATTTTGTATTTTATACTGTTTTATTGCTGTTCAGTTTGGGCTTACCAAGCTGCTTTTTTTAATAAAAAAGAAATACACATTATTCTGCAAGGACTCAAAATGACAGTAAAGGCATTTTTAACATTAAATAAATGCTGTTCTTCTGAACTTTCTATTCATCATCAAAGACTCTTGAAAAAAAATAAAAATGATCACCGATTCGAGAAAAATATGAAGCAGCAATAATAATATTTCTTTCAGCATCAAATCAGTATATTAGAATGATTTCTGATGGATCATGTGACACTGGAGATTGGAGTAATGATGCTGCTAAAAAAGAAAACGGTCATTTTAAATGGTAAAATTATGTCACAATATTACTTTTTCTTTACTGTATTTTTTATTTAATAAATGCAGCCTTGTTGAACAGAAGAGACTTTAAAGACATTTTTTTAATCTTACTAACCCCAAACTGAATAGTAGTGCATATGTGCTCTAACTTAACTAATCTGTACAAATCTAAGTGCATGAGGGGGGAAATTGTTCTATGAGTTTGATTATCTGAAAAAAAACACAGTTATACATTTATATAATTTTCAACTAAATCTACACATTCTCACCTTTCTGCCACAGAATGCATGAAAAAGAGAGAGAAAACACTCAACAACATTTGGATCAATATTCATATTATTCACCACCATTCTCCTCTTATTTTCCCATGATCCTTTGCACTACCTGAAGGGGCTGGACCTCAACAGGGGTCTTTGCAATGACGACCATGTCTCTGATTTGGTAAAACAGTAGAACGACTGTAACCCACGGCGAACCAGAGGGAACCCAAGCGGGCTTGTTCAGATCCTCCTGATCCTCCTGGTGCCGTGTTTTCAGAGTCGGAAGTTTGGGTTCGGGTCGAGCAGGTGCGGCCGCGTCTGTTGTGTTCTGAACCAGGTCAATGGTTGCTATGGGAACAGGACTGGATGGGATAGGAATGTTCTCTGCTAGCATCTTGTCCTCTGCGGGGTAAAAAAAGAAATTAAATTGAAGCAAATTTCTGAATGAAAAATCTTGAAAATGTACGGTTAAGCTTGTCGTAATTTCAATACCCTATCCATCAGTAGGCTAAAACAGTTTACTGAAGCTGCGAAACGAAACTAACATTTCACAACAAAATGAGAACAAATCAGAAAATCATTTGAACAAACCATCCAAATGAGCTGCTGCACAAAACTGCTGGACTTACTGGAGATGGCATTTTAGTTGGTTTGCTCACACTGCGCAACACAAAGTCACATTTTTTCTCACTATTTGGAAAGGGGCCCCCCCCCCCCCCCCCCCCCCCCCCCCCCCCCCCCACTTTTTTTACGGCAGTTTTTGCTATTATTTTTTGAAAATGTATTTAAATTAAATTATATTTTGTTAGATTACACTATTATATAGCTACTTATTTACTTAAATTCAATAAACAAAATACAAAAAGACAAAACTACATGAAAAAACTGAACTAAACTAAACAAAAAGGGCAAAAACAGACAACAAAACAAATGAAAAAAATAAACTGAATTAAACGAAAAGCCAACATAAAATAAAAGCAAACAGAACTGAAGAAGCAAAGAAGCAACATGAACCAGGGCACCACAATCAGGGTATCTTCCGTCCAATCAATTTTTGTTTTAATATTGAAATCTGAAAAATGAAAAACGGGCACATATTTCGTTTTTCAATTATTCAAACAAAACGAAAAATCAAGAATCCGGCTTAATTTTTCGTTTTTACATTCAGGGATAGAAAACGAATAAACAACTTGAATACATGTGGGCAGGAATGAAACGCCCCTCTCCGCTGATTGATCAACCAAACATTTAATAGTCCTAAAAAAAAACATAATAAGAGTCCTCCGCTTCTACAGATTCTTAACGTGTTTATTTCTACTACATCAAACAGCCAGATTAACGAATGGCTTGACACAAACCATACTGAAGCAGAGCCTTTTGGCCCTAGGCATGCCTGTTTTATTATAGTTATCCACCCATTAAAATATGTGTGGCAAAGCTGCGCGATGCACTGCAGCACGGGGAGAATGTATCGACCACTATCAATTTATGTGAACATACAGTCATAACTTTTGTTTTAGACAATACGCTGCATTTTAGACAAAGGAGGAACTTAAATAATATTACAGATATGAAAATAAATGACTGTGTAATTTACATTCACAGCACATCTATTATTTTTCTATTTTGAGTATTATTCATAGAGCACTTTATACAAATTTAGGAAATCATCAGTTATTATCCCACTGGCATGGGACTATTTGTTCCTCACAGTGCTTGTTTCAGTGATTGACTTCAGTGAAATGTGAATTTGATGTCATGATTCTGAAGGTGAACTCGTTTGAGTTATAACATATCCAAACCCTGAAATAACACCCCGAACAATAAGCCAGTGTCAGCAGCATCAGAAATTAACTTTCACATAAGGGGCAACTGATTTTCAGTTTTTATTTATTATTTATTTTTTATTTTTTTTTACCTTTTACCTTTTTTATGTCATTTTTTATGTTAAATTCTTACATTAAATAAATTAGAATAATATGACAATATGCTGTTACCAATTCAGTATCCATACCAAATCAGTTTTCAATGATATAGAACCTGGGTCTGATGATGCTTTTAAATGTATTTACAGTTTAATGTTGATAAGATGGCTGTATGTGCATTTACAAATGTATAATGAAATTAGATTAATGTTTTATACAACATTTTTAATAGAAATATGAATAAAATTAAATAATACTTGAATTATGAAAGTAATATCGCCACTAGGTGGCTATCAGTCATTGTGTTAATAAAGGATCCTTTTATTCAATCAATTAGTTCAAAATGCTTAATTCATTCATTTAAGAATAAAATCAAGCGGCTGTCTATAACAATTGGTAATTGAATTGTTGTCTATAATAATGGGTATTTCAAAGACTGATTCATATCAGGATTCAGGAATGATACACCACTCTATGCACCTACTGCGAGTCAGCCAGGTACACAACGGTTCTGTGACTTGGTTGGCAGAGAAAATAACAATTGTGTATGCAATCAGTTAGCTGGCCAGTACTCCATATTAATTAAATAAACTCAGTATATTGTCTAAAACTACCTGTGTTCACAAATTAATAGTGGTCTGCGCTTGTCTAAAATACATTATCCCCGCGCTGCAGTGCATCGTGCAGCTTTGCCACACATATTTTAATGGGTGAATAACTATAATAAAACAGGCATGCCTAGGGCCAAAAGGCTCTGCTTCAGTATGGTTTGTGTCAAGCCATTCATTAATCTGGCTGTTTGATGAAGAGATAAAATGTAGTAGAAATAAACATGTTAAGAATCAATAGAAGCGGAGGACTATTATTAAGGTTTTTTTAGGACTATTATTATGTTGTAATGTTTGGTTGACCAATTAGCAGAGAGGTGCGTTTCATTCCCGCCCACATGTAGAGATCGAATATTCAAGTTGTTTATTCGTTTTCTATCCCTGAATGTAAAAACGAAAAATTAAGCCGGATTCTTGATTTTTCGTTTTGTTTGAATAATTGAAAAACGAAATATGTGCCGTTTTTCATTTTTCAGATTTCAATATTAAAACAAAAATTGATTGGACGGAAGATACCCTGATTAATAAAGCACTAAACTAAACTAAAACAACAAAAAAAAACCTACAAAAACAAAATCATTTCAGCTCTTATTTTAAAAGAATAAGCAATATACGAGATATTGTTGCTTACCTTTTTTCTCATTCTGGCCAGTGATGCACATAATTAATGAAAAGATCAGCAAAATAACAAGCGACGTCATTCCTATTCCCCTGAATGTTTCGGCAACACCTGAAAAACAAGACGACCTCTTGTTTATTCACATACTAGCATTCATAATGTCATGTGGTTACAAAAACAACTGGCATTGTTCATACCAAAGTAGTTGACAAATACCCCGCCGACCATCGCCCCACAGCCCCTGCCCAGCCCGAGGTGGAGACCCTGCAGGATGCCTTGAGCGGATGTCCGAAGAGGTGGAGGTACAGCCGCACTCAAATATGAGATACACGCCGCCCATACGGACGCATGTGTTATGCCTGCACAGATACACATTGTTTATCTTACAGCATAATATAAGGCTTAAATGAATAGTTCACGCAAAAATAAAATTTGCACACCCTCAGGCATTACAGAGTAGATGAGGTGTTTAATTGGAACAGGTTTGGAGAGATGTAGCATTACATCACGTTAACCAATAGATCCTGTGCAGTGAATGGGTGCCGTCAGCTGAGAGTTCAAAAAGCTGATAAAACATCACAATAATCCAAAAATAATCCAAACGCCCACAGCAGTCATAATGTCTTGAAGTGAAAAGCTGCATCTTTGTTAGAAGCAAATCCACCAGTAAGGTGTTTTAAATTTAATGTTATTTCAGGCCAAAAAAAAAAAAAGTACATAATCCATCCCCTGTTATCCTTTCACATCAAAAGCCACAAACCTATTTGGGTAACACTTTCTATGAAGCCCATATTTATAATACATTATAAGAGTATACTTAAGGCATTATAATGAATGCATAATGCATTATAAAAGATTAGGTTATATCATCTTATAAATAAAATAATCATAGCAACAATAATAAAATAGCATTTTATTCTAACACATTTATATTCACACAGATCCCAACAGACTGGAGTCAAAAACAAACCCCCCCCCCCCCCTAAAAAAAGAATCATTCAAAGGCTTTGCTAAAACGGTAGGTTTTGAGGCCACGTTTAAAGGGTCATGAAACCCCAGACTACTTTTTCTGAGATTTTAGCAGAGGTGTTTGTTTTGCACATTATAGAAGACAATGTTAGCATCCGATAATTTTAACTGTTTGAGAAAACAAGTTAATTTTAAGCTTTTTTGCGCTATTTTAATCTTCAGGGTTTAAAATCTACATCGTGTTGACAATTTGTGACGTGGTAAAGGGCTATAGTAAATGATGGACCTGCGGTGTACTGAATAGTGGGTGTCTATTAAATTATTCATGAGACTGCGTGTTCTTATCCTATGAGAAGACGCTTCGCTTAATTATTCACAACAGCATGTGTTGATTTGCTATGACAGACGCGTCAGACTGTGAGACCGCGTACAATAGCTGAGAGAAACGTTCATGGATCGAAGGAAGGAGAGCGTTTGTTTTTGCTTTGTAATAGGAGTTCGGCACAAACGCGATTCATTCACTTAGTGAGCATAACCGTTTTTACGGCTCCGTGACACAAGCCGTCAAAATGCTTATATAAACGCAGCAGAATAAGCCTAAAAAGTTATCAGAGGTGCAACAGCGTGTTCATATATATGTTTTCGATGCAGAGTGCAAATGGCTGTGCATTTATTTGTGTTTTAACTCGATGGGAGTGAAATGAAACTGTCTGAACGCGAAGCTGTGTGTGTTGTCTGTCTCCCCTCTTCCCCCTCCGCTCCACACCACGCCCACTTTTATAGCATTTTTAAAAACTGTAGTGAGAACTAACCAGTGCTGAAACAGGGGGTTTCATGACCCTGACCATCTATGACTCTGTGGAGTCCGTAGATGGTCAGGGAGAGCATTCCACAAACTTGGAGCAGCTGAGCAGAAAGCCCGATCTCCCATAGTGCAAAGCTTAGTCCTGGGGGGTTTTAATAGATATGTTGATGCAGAACAGATTGTACTTTTAGAAGTTTGTGGAGTAAGGCGTTCCTTGAGATATGATGGGGCGTCGCCATGGATGCACTGATGGGTAAGGCGGGAGACAAACAATCCTGAATGAAACAGGAAGCCAGTGTAGTGATTTGAGAATTATTTGCATACCGTATTTGCGTACCCTCATCAGGATCCTAGCAGCAATTTTCTGAATGTACTGCAATTTCTGTAGGCTTTTGCCAGGGATCCCGATGAGGAGCGCATTACAGTAGTCCAGCTTGGAGGAGACAAAGTCATGGACAAGCTTCCCCATCTGCAAGAGTGAACATAGGACGAAGTCTAGTGATATTCCTAAGATGGAAAAAGGAAGTCTTGCACAGATGTTTAACATGAGCCTCAAAGGTGACATGAGAGTCCATTCTAACACCCAAATTGATAACTGATGTTGAGAGTGGAATGTTTTGGCCAGAAAAGGTAATGCTGGAAATGACAGATGTCTGGACCTGGTGTGGGGTGCCTACTAGAATGGCTTCAGTCTTCGAGCTGTTCAACTGCAGGAAATTTTGCCTCATCCAGACAGGTAGTCAAGGTGGAAGATGACAGGGCAGCAGAAGTGGACGAGTTAGTCTTAAGGTAAAGTTGAGTGTCGTCAGCATAGCAATGAAATTATATTCCATGCCGGCTGATGACATGACCGAGAGGGAGCATATACAGCAGGGATGGCGAACTCCAGTCCTGGAGAGCCACAGCCCTGCAGAGTTCAGCTCCAACCCTAATAAAATCTCACATGCCTGTAGCTTTCTAGTAACCCTTCAGACCTTGATTAGCTTGTTCAGGTGTTTGATTAGGGTTGAAGCAAAACTCTGCAGGGCTGCGGCTCTCCAGGACCGACGTTCACCACCCCTGATATACAGTATAAACAGAGTGGGGCCGAGCACTGAGCCTTGAGGAACACCACAGGTGACATTGTGTGTCAAGGATTTAGTCTCTCCCAAAGCAACATACTCCATTCTCCCAGTAAGGTAGGATGAAAACCAGTTATAGACAGAGCCAGAGAGACTGATGGTGTGACGTAAACAATACAGAAGTATGTTGTGATCTACAGTGTCGAATACTGCAGTCAAATCCAGAAGGATGAGAAGAAATGGAGAACCAGCATCTGCTGCCATCAGCAGGTCATTTGTGACCCTCACCAGAGCTGTTTCGGTGCTGTGGCCAGAGTGGAAACCAGACTGTAATTTCTCAAACAGGTAGTTTTGTTTTAAATGGGTCTGAAGTTGTGCAGCCACTAATTTTTCCAACACTTTAGTAAGAAATGGAAAGTTAGAAATGGGCCTGTAGTTGGCAAGGACTTCTGGATCTAAAGTTGTTTTTTTGAGGTTTGGTCTGATGACAGCAGTTTTCAGTTCAGGTGGAACATGACCAGCCTGGAGGGAGTGGTTGATAAACTTATGGCACAAAGGTTAGATTTCACCAAGGCTGTAGGAAAAGGGCCCAGGGCGCAAGTGGATGGTTTCATCTGTCTGATTATGTCCTCAACCTCTCAATGTGAGATGTCAGAGAAACAGCAGAGAGGATGGGGAGTCCCAGGCTGTAAATCGGTAGTCAAGACAGGCAGAGCAGAGGAACTGGACAGAAGGGAGCGAATGGTGTCTACTTTTTTCCTGAGAAAAGTGATAAAGCTGTTGCATCTCTTCTTTGTAACTTCTAAATGAGAGTGAGCTTGTGGTTTAAGGATGTGATTTATAGTAGAGAAAAGCTGCTTCGAGTTTTCAGGGCTATTGTTAATGATACCAGAATAGAATCATGACCTAGCATCTCTCAAGGACTTTGCATAGGCCTTCTGATGCCCTCTGTAGGCCTGCCTGTGAACAGTGAGTCCTGTGACCTTAAGACACGTCCAGCTGCCTTCAAGGACACGTCCAGCTGCCTTCATCTTTCGCAGTTCACAGGTAACCCACGGGGTTAAACGGGAGAAGGTGACGGTTCTAGTTCTTACAGGAGCATGGAGATCTAAGAGACTGCTCAAAGATCTATTGTAAAAGTCAACCGACTCAGTAACTAAAGAGAAATCAGCAGAGGAGAGATGCTGAAGACCTATAGGTAAAGGTTGATCTTTTTTTTGACTGCAACAATTATAATACATTATAATGCTTACACATTTGTGGTTATAACTTTCAATATTATGATTATTTATAACACACAATGAACACCATATTAAATCTACTTTTACATTTATAATGGACTATAAATCTTGACATTGTTTATTTAAGATCTGCACAGTATCTTACTACTACATCTTGTAAGTGGTTAGGTGTGGAGTGTTATTTGAGTGATCCTTGTGAGGCTAATATACATTTTGATGTGAGCTAGTTAATAATTTCAACTGAAAAAATGCTATGTTTATATGTTAGGTTACATTTTATTTTGATGGTCCCCTTGGTCTATTGTCTATGTATTGATGTACTTGCAAAGATATTTATAGTCAATTTTGTCTGTTGGGGAACCATCAAAATAAAGTGTTAGCATATATTTAGCAGACATACTACTAATACTACAATGACTGCTAGTTGACATGTAGTTGCAGATTTACTTATCAACAGCTGTCTAAAGGGTACCATCAAAATAATTAAACTGATATTACAGTAAAAATAGTTCAAAGCAAATGTGTCATATTACACATTGATCTGATATCTATGGAAGCCCATTTCCGCCACTGAATAAAAAAAATACAAAAAGGTTATTGCAACTTTTTATCTCACAATTCTGACTTTTTTTCACATAATTGTGAGACATAAACTCGCAATTGTGAGTTATAAAGTCAGAATTGCGAGATATTAAAAGGGTCATATGACGTTGCTAGAAAAAAACATTTTGTGTATTTGGTGTAATGCAATGAGTTTATGCGGTTTAAGGTTAAAAAAAAACATTATTTCCACATAATGCACATTACTGTTTATCCTCTATGCCCTGCTTTTCTGAAACGCGTCGATTTTTACAAGCTCATCGGTCTGAAAAAGGGAGGTGTACTGTGATTGGCCACCTATCCAGTGCGTTGTGATTGGCCAAAAAAACCTCAAGCGTGTGGCTGAAATGTTACGCCCCTCACCATACTGCGATGCCGTGTCCCGGCGCGATGAGACAAAAACAGTAAAACCCAAATAAACGAGGCATTTGTTGCATCCAGAGTGGACATAATTACTGATTATAATGATTTATACTGTCTTTATGCGTTGCGTATAATGCTTTGCGTTGCGTATCACGCTGCGTAACCATAAAAACATGTCTGCATTTGTGATCGGAGAAACGAAAAAACAAACAAGCGCTACTCTACACTGCCCAAAAACTCACGTTTTAATCGTCAGTGGCAAATTCTTTAAATACTGTATAAAAAAACGTACTTACAGTCTGTGAGTAAGAAGCGGCTAGAATGTCCCTTGCACAAGTTGGAACTGCCCACGTTATAGAAACAGGACACCGGCATTGTAGGATACTCTCCCAGGAAACAGTCCTCGTCCTCCATAAAATGCGCTGCACACATCTGAATATTTGGGGTTGAACTGTTCTGGAACAGTGCTGTAAATACAACTTAACCATGATTTCTAGTTATGTCCATTTTTGGAAAGCCAAACAAAGTAGTTTCGCTTGCATAACGAAACACACAGCGTCTCTACGTCATGGCGGCGGAGGCCAGCAACAATACTACAGCAAGAATAGAAGTTACGCCTTCATTCTTTGCGTGAACATGTGGGCAGCGTTATGCAAATCTTCCCACATCGTGATGTAGACATGTGGGGGCGTGTTAGAATAAGCCGTTTTAGGAAGGCGTGGTTGACTCTTTACAGATCGTCTGTCTGCACAAGAGCTTGTAAAAACCCAAAACTTTTTTTTCCAAAGAGAAAGGATGGAGATATGAATTGAGATGCATATATGACCCCTTAAGTCACAATTGCGAGGATAAAAACTCACAATTCTGACTTTTTTCTCAGTTCGCAATTCTGACTTTATAACACGCAAATGCGAGTGAGCTTATATCTCGCAGGTATAACTGTGATATAATTGTGAGCTTATATCTCGCAGTTCTGACTTTATTTCTACGACTTAATGTCTCGCCATTGCGAGTTTATATCACACAATTCTGACTTTATTTCTCAGAACTGCGAGTTTATATCTCACAATTATGACTTTTTAACTCGCAATTGCGAGTTTATATCACACAATTATGAGAAAAAAAAAAAAAAAACTGAATTGCGAGATTTTGTATCACGCAATGATAAGAAAAACAGGTCAGAATTGTGAGATAAAAAGTTCACAATTACCTTTGTTATTTTTTATAGTGGCGACACGGGATTCCATAGATATCTGATCTTATGGCTGTTTGAGAAAAAATATTATTATTACTATACTTATAAGTGGTCTTTGATTGCTTTAAGTAAAGTAACAAGTTAACAATGGCAAGAAATGGCATTTATAATACATTGTAACTATGGGAAATATAATCCATTGTAAATTAAGTGGAAGCATTGTGTTCATTGTGCATTATAAATCACCATACCCTTAAAAGCTATAACCACAAATAAGTAAAAATTATAATACATTAAAACTGTTCTTATAAATATTTATAAGATGATATAACATATTATAAGGTTTTTTATAATGCATTCATTATAATGCCTTAAGAATACCATTATAATGTATTATAAATATGGGCTTCATAGAAAGTGTTACCCATATTTGTTTAGAACTGCTTTCGCTTGTAAATGGTGCTTGATTTGCCCATATGTCTCTCCTGATTCAGAAGAGACAACTTTTTCAATGGAGAAAGCAATATTATAGATAGAAGATTCATTTGAAGTTTTAAAAGTTTTTTTTTTTTTTTTTTCAAACAAACTCTAATTCTGACGGCACCCATTTACTGCAGAGGATCCATTTGTGAGCAAGTGATGTAATGCTAAATTTATCAAAATCTGTTCTGATGAAGAAACAAACTCATCTACATCTTGGATGGCCTGAGGGTGAACAAATTCTCATTTTGGGTGAAATATTCCTTTAAGAGCCATTCATTCATTCACTCTAATGGGCACAAACACAAATCTGTCTCATGACCTGAAAACATTATGTGTCTTAGCTTGGACTTCAAAGTATATATATATAGCTAACAAGTCTGTAACAGTATGGACGTTTCATTGAACAGATGAAAACTTCTGTATTGAATGTAAACAGACTTGCTCCAAGTCTTAATTCCTATGAGTGGATGGTATTTTCTCTGTAGCGCATCTACATGCTTGTTTTCCTTTTGATTGTTTTGCCACAGGAAAGGGCGGTCAAACTGACTTGATTTCCTCTCCTGAAATGAACCACCGCCTTGATGTTTAAAACATAATGTGTTCACAACAGATCACATTTAAAGATTTTAATGATTGTAGATGCTTTTTCCTAGGATTGAGAACTTGAGGACTGGCCAATTCATACCTGTGCAGCACTTCCATTGGCAGCACAGTCCAGGCATTCTTCAGATACGAGATATAGAGGTAGCGTGCTGTGTTGCAGGCCAGGCCGATGTACAAAACTCTGACAGAAGAAGCACAAGACACAGTTATTAAAAATACATGCAGGAGTCTCATAAAACATCTCAACAACATGTCAGGCTCATGTTTCACCCCCTTAAACGTGAAGAAAAATATATTAAATATATTAAAGTAAATTAATATTAAAGAATACTTTTAATTCATTGTTAATTTGAAAATTATTAATTAATAAGTATTAATAAACAAACATAATTAATAAACACATTAATAGCATTTTTCTAGCTGCAATACATAAAAACATTAATGGTCCTAATTTAATGGTTAATGGTTCCAAGTAAGTTTAATTTTTTTAAGCAAATGCAAAATAAAATTACTATCCCCCCTTATATTTTAATAAGCCAGACAGGTTTTTGTGAATTTTAAAAGTGGAAATATAATTTGGACAAAAAAAAGTGCTCATCATGACTCATTATATTAACTTCCTCTGTGCTATAAAACAAGTAATCAAGATTCATCCCATCACAGTGTCACCTAAAACAATCCAAATAAACCTATTTTAGACTCAATAAATACCTCTTTTCTATTGAAATAGTACTGGAACTGGTGCTGGAAGATCTAATGGTGTGTGCGCACCAAAAGCGGAGCGAATATTCATATCGCATTGAGATGTTTTTGCATCACTTACGTGAATAAAAACACAATCTCTTCTCCCTTTTCAGATACAACTTGACATGTCAAACTGGACATCAATAAGCTCTGCACTGATTGGCTTGCATGACAACACGTCATGTGAATTTCCCGCTCAAATTGAAAATATTAAACTTGCGCGGAAGACGCGATTGAGGCGAATATTGCGTGTTCGCATTGCGTGTAATGCATTCGTCTCTCCCAATTTGCGTCATTCGTGTATCGCCCCACATAAAAAAACGCGATTTTGCATTGACTTGGTATGTAAACTACTTGTGCAAATAATTAAATTTGCTTTTGGTGTGCACACACCATAAGAACCTCTCTCATGATGGAGGTTCCTTTGATTTGAACAATAATGTAACAGTTATTCCTACGTTCCCAGGTTTTTATATTCCCTGGATTTATATGGCATTTATGGAATGTTACCAGCTTCCCAGAGTTGACTCTACGTTACCCAAACCCAGGGAACATAGGACCATGGGAACATAGATGTGCTCTGTGTTTCATCATGACTCATTATATTAACTTCCTCTGTGCTATAAAACAAGTAATCAAGATTAGATTTAACCGCATAGTCATATCTCAAAGATCATTACAGCTTATTCAGGTCATCTTTTAAAGAGGAGTCTATAAAACATAAAAATGTCTAACAGGAAGTGTTTTAATTTTTTAACTGCCTCTTACAAGAAGTTATAAACCGGTCAAGGAGGGATGACTTATGAATTCATACTGCTGTGTCAGTCATTCAGTCAAATGGTTTTCTCTATGATTTAAAACAAATAACTCAACTTGAACACCAAAGAGCATGAATGTTACACTCTCTGTAAAAGGAGCTACGCAGTGGACACTGTAGCTGTGCACTGCATTCTTGTGCCACCGCTGACAGAAAAAGGCTTTGTGCTTTTGAACCAGGCCTTTCAACCAAACAATGCCTCACTGATCCCAGTGCAGACCTACAGAGTCGCATGACAGCGCCATGCACAAAGTCTCACTGATTCAAGGTCAGGACCAAATGAGCTGAAGTCACATTGTGCAGTGAGATGGTTTGGATTACCTGGACAGGTCTGGCCTGTGACTAGAATAAACTACTATAATGGTTTGGTTCTAAACCCTAGTGAGCAGCCTTGCGGCCTACATAAGCAGCAACCTTCCAAAGTAGAACCCTAACTGAAATGGAACCTAAGTAAAGAGTAATTTGAAACACTGACAGTTGATTTCAACAGAATCTGGTGTTAGCATGTGGCTAAGCTAGCAGACTGATACACTAACAAGAACAACAGCAACAAAAATCTACATGATGATCTACGATGACGGAACATCTACATGAGGGTGGGCTCTTTTGATTTGGGCCAGTAAGCAACCACCTAGCAACCATACCGAATACCCTAACAACCATATAAAAACATACTCTGGGATTACTTTATAATTATTTTATACTCTGGGATTACTTTAATGCTACCTTACATATTGTTCAAAATGAAGAATCTTCTAAGGCAACTTGACTTTTATGCCTATTTTTAACTCTTTAAAATAATGTTTAGGTGGCCGCCTTAATAGAATCACTATTACTATACTATACATGAATCACAGGCAATGAATGGTTATAGACAGCTACTGGTAGACCATTGTAGTTTATATAATGTTGTAATGTTGTACTTTAAGTCAAATGAAGAACTGAACTAAACCAAATCACAGCTGAACTGAAATGGACCAAGATTCAGAACTCAACCAAAAACCGGACATAGATTCAGATCTAAATCAAGATTCAGAATTAAACCAGACCAAGATTCAGATCTGAATCTAGATTCAGATCTGAACCAGACTATTCCCCTAAAAGAAATTTACATTCCCCTAATTCCCCTAAAGCCCAAAGTATACTTCACTTTTTACGTGTACGTGAGGGTCAGCGTACAGTGCGTGTAACACGAATTTCGTCATCAGAATAGTACATACACCACTCGATTTTTGTAACCGCATGTACTTTGTATGTGCATGTCGCACATGCGCATTGAATTTGTTTTGCAGTAATCAGTTGTTCCACAAGGTGGCAACACTGGCCCGGGCCGTTGTTTCACAGTAGAAAACGAAACTAAAGAGACGGAACAACAGAAATAAAATTGCGGAGACAACAACAGAGGCTCACATTGACAATAGCTGAGCTTTGGTTTAAAAGAGTTAAAAAATTGTTATCGGTCATAACTTACGGGAAAAAATAGAGCAGACACTGGACATGGATGAAGTCTTCTAGAGCGCACGTGTCGACCGCCCGCGTTCACACACAACATCAAATGGAGTATACTTTGAAAGGCTACGCGCTAACTTACGCATACAAAAACAAAGTATACTTTGGACTTAAGCCAACAAGGAATCACAAGAACCTCACCTGATGTGTCCAACCAGTTCAATGAATTTATGGCTGGTGAAATAGGCAGCAAGCTCCGACACGTGACTCAGGACAGAGCAAACACCAAACAGAGTTGTGGTTCCTGTCAGGTCCTGTAAATGCCAGTAAAGGAAAGTAAAAACAAACCCATAGCCGAAGCCCATGAACCAGGCCACGAACAACACGGTGCTGTACTCTACACCGCACAGCATTCGCATCAAGTCCCAGAAGTGGAACTCCTCAACTTGGACAATTGTTGGGGTCTCTGTGTTCTCCGTTCCAGGGGAACCTCTATGTTGGGCATTTTGCTGCTGGTTGCCAACCTCGGTTCCTTCGCTCCTGTCTTGGTGCTGAACATCAAACTTAAACTGAGTAGCAACAATCAAAGCAATTCCCATTAATATGCCGAACACGATGAAGGCAATATGGTAGTTCTTGTAATTTTCCTTGGAGCATTCCATGCTGCCGATGACAAGGTCAGTGCTAGTGTGGTCGATCCAGATGCTGACACAGAGCATGGCGATACCCCATCCTAGAGATCCCCACATTCGCTGGAGACCATATCGGTCACGATGTGGACCCAGGTACTGCAGTGTCACCTAAAACAATCCAAATAAACCTATTTTAGACTCAATAAATACCTCTTTTCTATTGAAATAGTACTGGAACTGGTGCTGGAAGATCTAATGGTGTGTGCGCACCAAAAGCGGAGCGAATATTCATATCGCATTGAGATGTTTTTGCATCACTTATGTGAATAAAAACACAATCTCTTCTCCCTTTTCAGATACAACTTGACATGTCAAACTGGACATCAATAAGCTCTGCACTGATTGGCTTGCATGACAACACGTCATGTGAATTTCCCGCTCAAATTGAAAATATTAAACTTGCGCGGAAGACGCGATTGAGGCGAATATTGCGTGTTCGCATTGCGTGTAATGCATTTGTCTCTCCCAATTTGCGTCATTCGTGTATCTCCCCACATAAAAAACGTGATTTTGCATTGACTTGGTATGTAAACTACTTGTGCAAATAATTAAATTTGCTTTTGGTGTGCACACACCATAAGAACCTCTCTCATGATGGAGGTTCCTTTGATTTGAACAATAATGTAACAGTTATTCCTATGTTCCCAGGTTTTTATATTCCCTGGATTTATATGGCATTTATGGAATGTTACAAGCTTCCCAGAGTTGACTCTACGTTACCCAAACCCAGGGAACATAGGACCATGGGAACATAGATGTGCTACCAATTTATCTAAATATTATACTACATAACCTGCCCATAAATAATCCCACGTCCACTGATATTAGGACGGTTTTAGGGTCCAGCACTGGGACATTTTTTCTGTGATGGAAACACAGAGTGGTTCCAGATTGGGAAATGGCTCAAGCACCAACACCAGCATCTTGATGGTGGAAATGGGATTGTAGCTTGGTCTTGTGTCTAACATTTAAATACAATGGAAATATTGTCTAATATCCTTACGAAGTTCTACTTATTCAAATATTTCATTCTAGGAACCAAAAATTGCAGTTTTAGGACTCATGGCCTATAAGACGGACTCTACTAACTGATCTGCCTTGATATTGAGGTTATTTTTCTGGAAAAAAGTGTTACGTACCGTATCCACGATAGTAATGGCTGGAGCACTGAAAAACTCGCCAATGATGATGACGAGCAGAATCAGCAGGAAAATGGCGTGAACCTGGTCCATGTTATATTCAGGTGTTTGGGTTGGTTTGGTCATAGTACTTTGAGTAGTGCTGCCGGACGTGGCATTGGGGGTGGATGCTGAGATGGATGTGCTTAGCTCGGGCCTTGTGGTGTTTTGGTCAGATTGTGTCGTGTTAGCAAATTCATCAGGTGCAACAGTGAAACTTAAGTTGGAATCCCGTTTGAATCGGTGTTCAGAACTGGAGCCTGAAGACTGAATGTAGGAAAGGATGGTTCGCCAAGGGTAGTGTCCAATCAGATCCCTGCGGTGTCTCATCTGATTTGTTGTCGGGATGGAACTGGCATTGACGTAGAATGTCTCATTAGATGTGATAGTGTGGACAGTCAGTACCATGGCTGTGGTCGTCTGAAGGTTCTCTTCTTTACACGTCATGTCTGCTGGTTGCACAAATCCAATCCCAGAATTGAAGAGGAGCCAGCATAACATTGAGAACAATAAGACTGCTTTACCTTTCCTGAAACGATCTGCGACAATGCCCCAAAAAGGGGCGCTACAGAACTCAATGAAATAACGGATTCCCACTAGGAGACCACTTTGGGTGGGATTCATCCCCAGCTGCTTGTAGTACAAAGCAAGAAGGGGATGGAGGGAACCATATGCAGCATAGAAGAACAAATAAAACACTTTTGACACAAGAAGGTAGGGGTTGACCCGTAGGAACAATCGTTCACAGCAGCTCATGTCATGTTGAGGGGATGGAGTTGGTGCTGTATCGTAAGGTACATTGTCCACAGATGATTGCGAAGGTTGATCTGATTGAATCTCAAGCGACAGGCGGTCGAAACGCTCGAGGTGTCTCCTCTTCAGCTCCTCTTCATCATCGGTCAAGATGGCTACACGGTCGTCAGCCATCTTTGCTGGGGTGCTTGATATTTCTAAAGTTTGAGTTAAAGATTATATATAAATGTTGAGCATGTGTTAAAAACGGCATACAGTATGATCAGGAACATATGTACATAAGGGTCAATTTTGATTTCAGGTTGTTTTTAAAAGACTGCAAATTATGTTGAAAAAAAAACTGAAGCAAAAAAAAATACAGATCTTTACAGAGATCTAACAATTTTAGAACATTTGAACCAATCAGAAAACATAATATTAGAAACTTAACAGCAAAATTATCATACCCATTTAAAAACTCCTATCTTAACACTGTTTTGCATGTCAAGTATAGCATACTAAATTATATTCTTACTATTACTACAGTACAAGTATACTCTCCACAGTATACACATGTTATGTATGTTTGGAATACCCAGATGACCTACTACTGCTGGCAAAATAACTCTTTATTGAGTCATGTGACAATATGTAGCATACTACTATATGAAATGTGCATACTGGTTAGTGTTTCACATATGTGTGTGTGTGTGTGTGTGTGTGTGTGTGGTGTGTGTGTGTGACCATGGACCACAAAACCAGTCATAGGGTCAATTTTTTGAAATTGAGATTTATACATCAAACGAAATAAATAGGATTTCCATTGATGGACAATATTTGGCTGAAATACATCTATTTGAAAATCTGGAATCTGAGGGTGCAAAAGAAAAAAAATCTAAATACTAAGAAAATCGCCTTTAAAATGGTCCAAATGAAGTTCTTAGCAATGCATATCATTAATCAAAAATTAAGTTTTCTATTTATGGTAGGAAAATTACAAAATATCTTTATGGAACATGCTCTTTACTTAATATCCTAATGATTTTTGGCATTAAAGAAAAATCGATAATTTTGACCCATACAATGTATTGTTGGCTATTGCTACAAATATACCTGTGCTACTTATGACTGCTTTGTGCTCCAGGGTCACATACGGTATATAAAAAATTTAGCCGTGCACAGTGTATGCTGTGCCGTAGCCACTGTGTAGTAAGCAAGTACTACTTAGTTTACAAACATGTGAAGATGTCCCAATGTGCATACTATGCATCCTAAATTATATGTGATATTAGTAATTCTCAATACTATTTAGGGCAGTTTGTTCTGTTTCTTATGAGAACCTATGCGACTAAAACAGGAAGACGGGTTACAAAATGAAGAAAAGTTCAGATCAAGCAAATGCGGTGCAAATAACTGTATATTTACAGTAAAAATGCGCAGGTATGTTATATGAAAACAGTCATTATGTATTTACCTGTAGTTTCAGGTGAGTCGGTTACTTTGAAACAGACGCGTTTCGATGAAGAAGTTGATTTTCTTCCATTTCCAATGAACGTTTGTTTACTGGCTTTTCTGCCAGTATAAACAGATACTTTCTCCCTTATGTGATGCCTTGTCAAGGCATTTTTGTTGCTTGGTGGTGGCGATGAGAATCAAGCATTCACCTGCTCACAAACCGACTCAGGGCTTACCTCATGAATATTAATTAGGTGCTGACGTTGCTAGCTCGGTTTCTTCTGGCGAAGGCGTGGCTTTTGAAAAGTAACGCGCTGACGTTGCTGGATATTCATTTTAAAATATTCAGAAACTTTGTTTTACATACATTTATATTTTAATAACCACACATTTTAAACACATTATGAAGGCTTCTTTTTATGCTACATCATATGAGTTGGGTGTATCAGTTGTTTTGCGAAATCGAAAACAACCTGTTCCCCAACTCTTCTTTGTTCAGGTGAAACAGTTTCACTTTGTTGCAAATTAAATCATGAATAGGTGCATCATTTGCCCCTCCCTAAGCAACATGCTTTGTAGAGAGCACTTAACCACTGATTTCTAGTCGTGTCCATTTTTGGAAAGCCAAACAAAGTAGTTTTGCTTTCACAACGAAACACAGCGTCACACACGGCGCTAGAGTGAGCGGCGGCGGGCTACAGTGAGCAGAGGCCGGGGGCTAGCGTGAGGAACGGCGGGAGGGTTAGAGTGAGCAGAGGCGGGTGGGTGGGCTTGAGAACGGCGCGGCCGGCGATTTCGACGAAGGAGTGTCCGGAAAGACATGTGATGACCCCGGGCTGGACTCCGCTTCGTCCACGGTGAAAGCTGATCCGGCGATCCACAGCGTGAAGTTGATGTATTTCCTCAGCGACCAGCACGGATCAGCTCTAGGCATGATGAAGCGGATATCGTCCTCTTTTGGAAGACCAAACAAAGTAGTTTCACTTTCACAACAAAACACACAGCGCCTTCATGACATGGTGGCGGCAGCAACAATACTACAGCGAGAATAAAAGTTACACCTTCTTTCTTTGCGTGAACATTTGGGCGGCGTTATGCAAATCTTCCCACATAGCGACGTAGACATGTGGGGGGAGTGTTAGAACGAGCCATTTTAGGTAGGTGTGGCTGGCTCTTTACTTTTATAAAGAATATCTCTTTGGATTTGAGACTTTAGTCTTTGCAACTTTACAGATCTTCTTTATGCACCAAGAGCTTGTAACACTCCAAAGAGAAAGGAAAAATTTAAATCGCATCACATGACCCCTTTAAGACACAACACATAAGACACTTTTCGCCACCTGCTGGCGTATTTATGTAATATGAAGAAATGGGCACTGAACGAATCAGTGAACGAATCTGAACGAATCCTTTTTGTGAACGAACTGAAAATGAACAAATCTCTTGAAAGAATCAAAATTTCCATCACTACCTCACAGTCGCCCTCTTTGACTGGTAATGACAGTAAAACGCGCCTTGTTTGATTTGATTGGCCATTGCGATGATGACGACTCAGCGCGTTCTCATTAAAGATTTACGATTGTGTTTTTCTCTTCCCACTATTCACGACACAATCTTAGATCATTCGTGTTTACAATTTTTATTTCTTGCTATTGTCGTAGTGTAGTAATACGTCTCAACTCATCAGAAACGTGCTAAGAGCGCCAAACATGTTGCGCATGCTCGCATGGATTTAGACAGCGGCCAGGTTACTTCGGCGCGTCCCTGTGACGTCACAATGAGACAATGTCATTTTTAGAACTTTCCCCGTGGCATATAAAAGCTGTGCAAATCTCGAGTCCCTTAGTGGCGGGTTCTGGAGTTCCTCTACCGTAATTTCTTCTGATAGAGTGAACACGACAAAACACAAAATGTGGGAAAAACTGTTAAAAGAAAAGCGTGAGGAGTTTGAAGAGTGGTATGGGAGGTTTAAAAGACACGAGAACTTCCTTCGAAGAGAGTTCATCATAATGCCAGGCTATCAACCTGACTGGAGGGAAGAGATTAGGGACAAATCTAAGACCCAAGTCAAATTGCGTGGGGAAAAGAGCCTATTTAAATGGAAGAATTTTAAAGTCTTATTCAAAAAGAAGCGGGAGTGGTGGGACATGTTACCCCCAAAAGTAGTACCTCCACATAAATATCGGGTCTTGTATTTGGATATACCGAAGAAGTGGCCTATAAGATGTTTGCTTCTGGAAGAACCAGATGAGCCCAAAAACGACATGATCCAGAGCCACACCACTGAAATACATTTAGTGAAGCCTGCGATGATCCACTTGCACGCAGTCGTATGCCAGGCGTTTGAAGACCGTGAGACTGGGCCGTCTGAGAGAGCTGCTGCAGTTTCTGATGATGATGAAGAATATTACTCATCCTAAGAGTGAAGCTCAGCACATAAATGTGCACTTGAAGAGTAGTGCATAAGAAAGTGCATATTTATGTATGTGCCGGATCTAATCAGAAGTGCATTGAGTGCATTCAGGTAAATTGGGGCATTTTTTCCAATGAGGTGACTGGAAAAAATGTCCTGGATAACCTGAATTAACACTAGATGAGATCGTTTTGCCCACTCTAAACAAGTAGAAGAAAAACTGCAAGAGAAGAGGAGCTCTTACTTCCTCCTTTTCTCTATAAATATACACTTATACATTTCCATAAAAAATTAATAAAAAAAAATCTTTACTGTGCTTGTGTGTGAAAAATATTTTAGTCTTTATAAATTGTTTGCTTTAGAGTGTAACCCATGTGATTGAATTTAAATATATTTGCTCTAGCTTTCCATCATTTTATAATCTATATTTGATGCCATTTGGACGTTTTTAATAATTTTTTATTAAATTGAAGATTATTGTTTTATGATAATTATGAAATTTAAAATAATTATTTGAAATGATAACAGTGTCTTGTTTCTGTATTTGGTCAATATACCACTCCACTGTTTATTTTCTTACACAAACACACAAAAATAACTATTTATCGCCATCTTTTGTAAACATGGAGGGCTTTAATATTAATTTCTACATATATAAATACTAACATTTCAGCGTTTTTTTTGGAAACCTTTTGTGGGGCTCTTCCCCAACCTTTATTTTCATTACAAGTGAGACATAATGTGTTTGTTTGTTGGGGTGTGTGTGTGTGTGTGTGTGTGTGTAGGCTACATACGACGACACAAACTTCAGAGATATTTTATTTTCAGAATTAAAGCTCCTGCCACCTGCCAGTTTAAGTGATTGAATAATACAGCGATAATATCATATAATTTTTGTTATATAACATGCAAAATTGTATATATATATATGGGTAGTTGACAAATAGGCAGTAAAAATGCTTATTTTATAAAAGACAATTTTTGAAGAAGAAATGCATATATTTATGTAGTGTGAAGTCTGATCTTTGAGAAAATATAAAAGGTCACTAACTTCATCAAGTGCTTCCCCAGTTTTTTTTTTTTTAAACATTTCTCTGAACTGTACATACATTTTGTCCCTATGGTTGTGACATAGCAAAAATGAAGAAGAAAAAACCCCCTATAATATATAATTCAAGAGAGAGATTTATCTTCATTGTTAGACTCTTATTTTCATACAGTGTTATTTATTTAATATGAAATTATAATTAGCATCATTTTTTCCCCATGACTTGTTGGACAATTTCAGGACAAACTTTGACAAGACAAATTTTGCTATCATCCGTTCAAAACAGCTGAAAATTATACAATTTTAAGATGAGTGATATTTATATCTCCCCTATTGCAATACTCAATTTTTAAAAAAAGATGTTTTGAGATAAAAACAAATCTGTGGTTCTTTTATGTGTGTCACACCATAGGACATTACGTCACACTAAAGGACAGAAATGGTAGTTATTAAATTATTTCTATTTAATTTTGAACATGTCAAAGGAGAAAGAAAGTTTAATTTTGATACAAACAATCAATGTTTTTTAAACAAAACAAAAAAATATTTTCATCAACAAAAGTCAGTCTCTCAGTCAACCAGTATGTTACTGAATCTTTTCTAGCCCCCCTGCTACATGTGTGGCACAGCTAAATATGATTGATATTCAAACTATATTCATTAAGATGTGAATGAATTTTTTAAAACTATTTTTTAAAACTATATAGCTACTCTTTTTAAGGCATCATTTTGATTCTATTACTTTCTGCATTGTTCTCTTAGGATCTCCTCCCTTCTGCTTGGATCCCTGTTAATTTTCTGTCTATATTTCCATGTCCTCTCTCTTCCAGTAATTTCTCTCCCTCCATTCTTTCCGTTTCAAAAACAAATGACTACAATTTATACTTATTTTCATGACACTTTATAACAGTACAAGTGTTCTGGATCATCTATTTAAGTTTAATGTTTGTAGTGATTATAATTCTGATACCTAGTCATGTAGCTTCCTTTAAAATATAGTTACCATAGTAACATTCTATAAGTCAAATTCAGTTAGTTGTAGAACTTCACACTACAGTCTTGTAGCAGCCATTCATCTTGTGATCATCTGTAGAAAGCATTGTCTGTAAGTTTTTATGATTCATTTGTATTTAATTTGCTGAATTTATTGTTGATAAAGCTATGAAAGAACTATATACGATAAATAAGAGTAAATTGAGACATTATTGTATTCTTCACTCTTAAAAATAAAGGTGCTTCAAAAGGTTCTTCACAGCGATGCCATAGAAGAACCATTTTTGGATCCACAAAGAACCATTCAGTCAAAGGTTCTTTAAAGAACCATCTCTTTCTTACCTTTTTATAATCTGAAGAACCTTCTTTCGCCACAAAGAACCTTCTGTGAAACAGAAAGGTTCTTCAGATGTTAAAGGTTCTTTATGGAACCATTTAGACAAAAAGGTTCTTCTATGGCATCGTGAAGCACCTTTATTTTTAAGAGTGTAGAGATAACTATATCTACACTATAATTCTCCTTTCTATAGCTTCACTGTGTTTCAACATACAGTCAACGTGGTTTGGAATAAAGCGGCATTCTCCCACAAGTCTACGTGTTGGAAAGAGTTTATCTATCTGTCTAACTTCGGGAAGAGAGGGCAGAATAACAAGTTTTCTGCAAAAACATCAGAAAATAGTTTAATTAATGTAATTATTGCATTTAAGAACACTGGAAATGATCGAAAAAGAATAAAAAGGAGTAAAACAAATCTTATTTAATTATTTAAAACACTTTTTTAAAGAGACCTTGTCCTCTGGTGTGACATCCTGTGGTGTGACAGTACAGGCGTCACACCGGAGGAGGCAGGTGTGGTGTTGCGTGTGTCACCGCATGAGGATGGTGTCAAGCCTTTTCTGTCAATTAATGACCTTGCTATGCCGAGCTAACCCGTCATTAATGGTTAGCAAGACACATTTGCATAATTTTCCATGATTACGTAGTTTTAAACAGAGTTTTTAATAAAAAAAATAATTTAAGGGTGTCACACCAAAGGACAACAAAACGTAACACTTTTGTAGTGGTTCCAAAAAAGTTAAATATTTGAACAATTCGGAGACAGAAATTGAGCTGTGCCACATGTCATGGTCTTCACAGGGGCCTTCGTAACATGACAGAATGGGGGTGGTCCTTTCAACTCAACCTGACGTATACAAATAAACCAAAAGGTTTTCTCTGGAATTGGCCGATTTAAAATCAGGATATGGTGTCACACCATAGGACATGGTTTTCAGAGACAAAATATATCAAGTTCCTACGCTTTCAGAAATATATGGATGAAAACAATGATTGCCATTTACTAAAATAGACACTTGTACAATTATGCCGGAGGTATTTATTAACATTTGTATGTTTTTCTTTTTAATTTATAAAAGTTGTAATTTACTGAATCATGCTTGAGACAGTCACACCATAGGACATTTTTGAGATTTGGCTCAAAAATGTAAAAAATTTAATAGCACTGCAGCTTTTATAACAACAGGTCAATGTAGGGCAAATAAATGTTTAATGATTTACTGCATTTTATATAACGACAATATTAATTATATTCATTTTTATCTTGTGGGACAGTGAAAATGCCATGTCACGTCAACAACCCATATGTATAGTAGATATAATTAAACGAGTATATATATATTATATATATATATAGCTATTTATATATAGATATATAATATATCAGTAAGCATTAATAAATACATTGAAATATACACATTTCTTTTGGCATTTTTTATTTCTTTTTTCTGTATTTACGGTCATACTTGGAATCCCTTTTATAGGGGTCATATGATGCGATTTTATTTTTTCCTTTCTCTTTGGAGTGTTTTTCAAGCTCTTGGTGCATAAAGAAGATCGTAAAGTTGCAAAGACTAAAGTCTCAATCCCAGAGATATTCTTTATAAAAGTTTAAGAGTCAGCCACGCCTACCTCAAATGGCTCGTTCTACACGCCCCCCACATGTCTACGTCAAGATGTGGAAATATTAGCATAATGCTGCCCAAATGTTCACACAACGCAAAGAAAGAAGGCTTAACTTTTATTCTTGCTGTAGTATTGTTGCTGCCGTCGCTGCCAAGTCGTGGAGATGCTGTGTGTTTCGTTGTGAAACTACTTTGTTTGGCCTTCCAGAAGAGGATGATATTTGCTTCGTCATGCCTGGAGCTGATCCTGCTGGTTGCTGAGGAAAGTACGGTAACTTAGTGCTTGTGGGATCACGCGATTGTCTTTCACCCGTGGAACGGGTCGGAACATGTGGTTGCCCAGCTCCTGGGGGTTTCGGCGAATCCGCACCGCCTTCCGTTCCAACCTGCGCCTCTGCTCATCTAGTAAGCCCGGCCTCAGCTCACGCAGGCCGCGGCTTCCGCTCACAGTAAGGGTCACCGTGTGTTTGTTGGAAGGCTATAGCGGTACTTTTTAGGTCTGCCAAAGAGGACACGACTACAAAATCAGTGGTTAAGTTGTATTTACAACACTGTTCCAGAACAGTTTAACTTAAATATTCAGATGTGTGCAGCACATTGTATGGAGGACTGTTTCCTGATCCTGGAAGAGTAGACTACAATGCTGGCTGTTCTGACTCAGTCTGTAAGTACGTTTTCATTGAAATTATTTGCCACTGATGATTCATACGCGAGTTTTGGGCAGTAGAGTAGCTTTTGTTTTTTTGTCATTTCTCTGATCACAAATGCAAACAGGGTTTTATGTTTACGCGGCACGATGCAATGCAATGTGTAAAAAGACAGTCATTATAATGCGTAAGTATGTCCCCAATGGATGCAACAAATGCCTCGTTTATAATGGGTTTTCATTTTTTTGTCTCATCGCTCCGGCCGGGACACGTGCTCAGTATGTGAGGGGCGTAACATTGGTCTGTCTCACGTTTGAGGTATTCCGTCGTCCAATCACACGCACTGGATAGCTGTCCAATCACGAGACACACCTTTCTTTCAACCATGAGCTTTGAAAATCACCTGCATTTTCAAAAGGCGGGCATAGAAGGATAACCAATAATGTACAGCGTATGTGTAAAATAAGGTGTTTTTTTTTGTAACTTTAAAAACCGCTAACACATTTTCATTACACCAAATCCAAATAATGTTTTTTTTAGCAGCATCATATGACCCCTTTAAACCTTCCATCATTGCTGGTTCACATAAAGAAGTCTTGAGTCTCACATCTAGAGTCTTAACTTGCCATTCTGCAAATTAAGGCCTAAATTCATAAAGTCAGTGGCATTAAATGTTGCATACACTGCAATAAATAAATACATAAATAAAATAAAAAGAACATATTTCTCGGATAGGTTTCTTTTCAATACATATTGAAATATCCTTATTTACTTGAGATGCAAATTGAATATAAGAAGTCTTGTTTTCTGAGAAATTGAAGAAAATTAAGTTTATGAATAAACATCTGTCAATGGGGTATGGAAAGTTGCCACGGACAAATAACTGCTAATGCCAACTCGCTTCATTTTGGTTAACTTCTCGTAGAAATGTTAGGTCGTTTTGCATCTCAAGTAAATATTTATTGATTCAAGACTGGAAAACAAGACAAAATTATTGACAAAGAACATTTTTTGCAGTGTGATCAGAAGGTACAGTAAAAGTTATTTCCATATTCTACTGGTTGGGAGCAGAACATTGAATAAGAAAAAAACAAGAATAGAAAGAGTGGAGTCTGGTTGAAAGTTGTATTTTCAAGCTTTGAAATGTTGCTAATACAAGTCATTTACATTTAGGGACCATGTCGACGTATTGTGTTCCATTCAATTTATTCCTTAAATTTTTTAACTTAAAAATGTAACTTCATGAAATTTGCAGAAACCCTGAATTTGACAACCTAAAGCATAATATCATACAAGTATAATGCAAGTTTAATGTTCCTTTTTACATTATCTGCATTGGTTCAGTCTTGCGATGCGCACGACAACTCGCCGACTTCCGTCCAATGCTTTTCTTTGTTCTTTTTTTTCCTTTTCTTCTCTGCCATGACGATGGCAGCCACAACAGTGATGACCACCGTGATGGTGATGACCAGGACAGTAACCATCTCTGCAACGCAGAACTCCTCTTTCATCGTGTAGTTCCTGTGACTTTCGTCCAAATTCACGCATGTGAGGTTATCGTAGTCGTCCAGGAAGAGCCGCTTGACATTACAGAGCTTCCGGAAGACTCGCTGCAGATCGCAGTCGCAATTCCACGGGTTTCCTTGGAGCATTATGTGAGTGCTGTACGTGTTGAGACTCAGGAAGGTCTTGAACTGAATCGTGGAGAGGTTGTTGTTGGTGAGGTCCAGTAGAGCGAGACTGGTCAATGGCGAAAGCACGCCAACGTCCAAGTAGTGTATCTGGTTGTGATGTAAATACAAGACTTCGAGGTTTCGTAGCATGGAGAAGATGCCATTTTTGAGAACCGTTAAATTGTTCGAGTTGAGTTGTAGCTGGCGTAGGGTACTCATAGACACAAACGCCCTCATCTTGATGGTCTCGATAGCATTATGTCTGAGGTTGAGTCTTTGGAGGGCGTCAAAGTGGACGAAAAAACTGCTGTCCAAGCTGGTCAATCGGTTCTCCGCCAGTGACAGATCTCGAAGGGAACCGAGACCCTGCGAAAATCCTTCACTCAGGAATGAGATTCGGTTTCGGCTCAGGTCCAACCTCAACAGTCCTTCCAGAAGAGAGAACGCTCCGTCAGCTAGCACAGCAATCACATTGTCGTTCAGGAGTAGGATGCGAAGTCTTCGTGTGGTGTGGAAGGCTCGGGGCCGGATGGCACTCAGGTGGTTGAGGGACAGGTCCAGTTGTTCGGTGAAGGGTGGAAGAGCGGCGGGCAGGTGGGTGAAATTTCTGCTGGTGCAGTTGGCGATTTTGAGCTCCTCGTAGCAGGTGCAGTCATAGGTGATGTTGTGGCTCGTGGAGATGGACTGGACCTCGAGCACCAAGGGAAGCACGAACAACAGGTGCATCCTGGAGGTTCTGAGGAGAACCAATGAAAGTTTGTGTAAAATTCAAACCTGTAACCTTTCAGATATCCCTGTTCTTTATAAGTGGTTAAATATCTGGGATATTATGTGCATGGTTACAAGTTATTCAAAGCTTTTACTTACATGTTAAATATGATGCAAATTTTACTTTACAGCTCTGTTTTTGAGTACATGACATAAAATAGGGACATATAATGCATATAATACATGACATATAATATTTAATACATATATTGCATAGACATATACTATGGGTTAGTTAATAGAAATTGCTTAGATAAGGCACACGATTGTTTTTTTTTTTTATATATATATATATATATAAATATAGATATATGTATATATTATCTATATATTATAATAAATAATACTAAGCACATATATGTGATAATGTAAATCACATTATGATAGAAAATTATATATATTTTGTTTCTAAATTATTAATCTTTCCATTTTTATCAACCAAATTACATAAATACTTTTAGGTGAATATGTTACAATTAAAAGAATACAAGAATGGTTCTTTATTATATAATCTTATTTTATAATGCTATTTTGATGGACTAGGATATAGCATTTATGCCATTGTATAATGCAAAACGAACATTCTATTGTGTCTCTATGCTAAATTTTTCCATTATCTGCTTCCGTTAGATCATTATCAGATTGAATTGTAGATCCAGCATGGTTTTATGAAGCTTTTACACACTGTTTTCCAGTATATACTGTATAAACAAACAGTACAAACAAGACAGCTACATGTTTAGCTGAACTTGATGTTTGCATACGAATGTTCAAAGCCTGTTATACGATTACAGGTCAAGAGCGGTTTAGTTCATGCATAAACTTTACTAAATGAGCTTTACTATACATGTTTATTTGTTTAAAAATTATACTTTAGGTTAAAATTTATAGGAATGTATAATCAGAAGTGAAATAACTAGTCACTATTTTCTTCCTTCACCATTTTAAGCACCTTCTAACCATCACAAATTCATTTTAAATGATTATGTAGTGTAAAATAAAATGTACAACTACAACTACTCTCAATAATACTTACAAAATAGTATGCAATTTATTAAAAACATACATATAAATAAACACGAATCGTCTGTTAACAATACAGAATGTCTACAAAAAGATCCGCACTTCAGTACATCGAGTACGTTTTCAATCATGTATCGTATTGTGATACCTATCGTACCTAGCGTCCCCTGTCAGGACACAGATCTTATCGTAAAAACCCCATCAGCGCCTTGTTCTATGGTTTACTACAGCTACGAAAACTTAAGGTCAACTTACGTAGTCAAAAGTAAGTATAAATAGAGCCCTACCTGAGTTTGGTGTCTGTCATCAGAGGAGCAGCTGCAGGTGGGGAGTGTGTGCATGTGTCTGTACAGCAGACGCTGTGTGTTTGCAGCCGGGAGGGAAACACTATTGTACAGGGGCAGCTGTTGGCAGAGAAGAGAAAAGAGAAAGAGCAAAGTGATTAATATTTCACGGTGGCAGCGGAGGGCATGACGAGGGGATGCAAACCGCAACACTTGAAGAGGACAATTATGAATTTTACATTTTTAATATTGGTGACACATATAACACAAACCTAACTTATGTAATTATAAATAAGAAAATAAATAAGTTTGACAGGAAATACGTATAAGCTAAGTAAATTAAACGAATTAGCAGACGGACTACTGTTTTAAGTGGATGAACATAAATATTTAGGTTTTAATATATTTAATAGGTTTACATGGTTATGGCAGGGATAACTGGATGCACTGGATACTCATAGCATGGTGCATTATGGGATATTCTCCTTCGGTCTTTTATACATTTTAAAATCAGACTCGTAATCTTTCTCAGGATTGGAAAAAATCCCATCCATCTCAGCTATGAGCGCAGTTTCTCCTTACACTAGCTTTAATGTCAGTCTATATATCCCTTCCATCAGGCAGATGACAGATTTAATGAAACAAAGAGAAAAGGTTAAAACCAGCTTATTTCTCTTTATGTTTGGGATATTACTAAACTGCAAAACCCCTGTTGAGCTCTGCATCCGTCTTCACATCGGAAAAGGGAAGGAGGAATACAGAAAGTGGGATTAGAGCTAAAGCTCTCCAAAGCTTCACTTTGTCCTGCATTATTTCACTTCTCCTGAACACAAATGTTTGACATGTATGTTACATGTATAGATGTTAAAAACATTTACCTTACTAAATATATACTGTGTATACTTTATGTTATGGATCCAGTCTTGATTGGATTGACCTAATTTGTCCTCCCCATTCCTTCAGTAGGTGAATACTGGCCGGTGAGAGCAGGTGGGCCGCCGCTGTTCACCTGAACCCCTCAGATCATGTATCTGTGCAGGAAGGAGGGTTGAGTTTCATCCAGGACCTCTGATATAAACTACAGCTCTGACCTAAAAAGAGCCTTAAATCAAAGGAATTGTTGAGCCATTTACTGGTTTTCGCATTGTAAAGTACCTAGTGTTGCCTTTCCATGTAAAAGAGTTAAAAAAAAAAGAATACAGAAGAAATAAGTGTTTGATTTTGTTATGTATCCGTTTTTTTAATGAATGGTTACACTTACTATATTTAACATGAATAACATTACAAGCATAATAAAAGCAAAAAGAGTTAATATCCATTCAAACAGTAAACAGACAGACAGATAGATAGACAGACAGAGATGATAAACAGATGGTTGCACAGACAGACAGAGAGACAGAAGACTGACAGACAAAGAGACAGATAGACAGACAGACAGACAGACAGACAGAAGACTGACAGACAAAGAGACAGATAGACAGACAGACAGAAACAAATAGATAACAGACATAGAGACAAACAATAAGACAGATGGGTATACAGACAGATAGATAAACAGATAGATAGCCAGCCAGCAAGCCAGGCAGACAGTTAGACACACAGACCGACAGACATATAGACGACAGACCGACACACAGAGACGACCGACCTCCACAGAGCAACAGACCGACCACAGAGACAGACGACAGCCAGACAGAAGACATACAGACCGACAGATAGTTATAGACAGACAGACAGATAGATAGATCATAGATAGATAGATAGATAGATAGATAGATAGATAGATAGATAGATACAGATTGATAACAATGTTGCACAGATAGATACAGATTACCCGAAAGACAGACAGAGCAAACAGATAACAGACATAGAGACAGCCATAAGACATACAGACAGATAGACAGAGGTTGCACAGATAGACAGAACGACCGAAAACCCACAGACAGACAGACAGACAGAACAGAGACAGACAGACAAACAGAGACAGACAGATAGATTAAAACGTGATAGATAGATAGACCGATTGCGGTGACCAGACGATGACAAACCGAAACAGATAGATCCCAACAGACAGACAGATTAAGACAGATGATAGACGATTGTTTCACCGACAGAGATGCGATGACTGAAAGCACAGACAGACAGATGCAAACAGATAACAGACAGAGTTAGACAGACACACAGACAGATAGACAGATGGTTGCACAGATAGACAGAGAGACAGACGACCGACAGACAGACAGACAGAGACAAATAGATGACAGACAGACGATAAGACATATGGTAGATGGACAGATAGATAGATAGATGATAGATAGATAGATAGATAGATGTAGGTTACTCAGCTGAAGATGATATTCTGACATCAGGATGCAGTGTAGTGCATGAGACGGTCATTCTTCATTCACATGAGTGGTTTGTGTTGTTTGCTGGGATTATGACAATTTATGCTTCATCTCACAGTAAAAACACAGCGGGTGATGAGAGAGAATGAGTGAGACACAGAGAAGACCTAATCTCTTGCCGGTATTCACTGATTTCGGGATGGTTTAATCCTTTCGTAGCCAATCATTTCTATCTATATCTATCTATCTATCTATCTATCTATCTATCTATCTATCTATCTATCTATCTAATCTTCTATTCGATCCTTGTCATTATGCTGGCTGATGCTCTTATTTATTTGGTATATGTACAGGCAGTGCCGCTGGCATTGATGCAGTCCACTTCCTGACCAGCAGAGGTCAACAGCGTTTAACTTTTAAACACCACTGCAGTTGAAAGAAAAACAGCGGAGCACAAAAACACAGACCACCCATTACTTTCTGTTTATAAGAATGCTCTAAAACACCACCTCTCTCCCTCTCTGTCTCACTGAGTCTCATCCAGCCATTCTGTAAACATACGCTCCAAAAACAGTGAACGTGAACTTTAATCATCCGTTTCTAATGAGTCACAGGATGAATCAGATGTTTGGTAATGAAGTTACATGTAAAAACAGAGGGTTCAATGGAAAGTCAGACCGCCTTACAAAAGACTATTATTGCAGACGATGATACAGCTATGTATAATGATAAAACCATGGTAGCCTACTCATTACTCAAAGAATACCATGGAACAGTGCATCCCTCATTTTGTGACAATTGTATTTATTTGGGTTTAACTATATCTTAAAACGAATCAGTGAAATAAACAGATAGCTAATAGAAATGAAATCATATCATTCAAATAAGATTTACCTATCTATATAGGCTTTTAAATATTATCATAAAAATAATACCCACATACACACACACACATATATTATTTCTATCATATAAAGAATCATATACCTCACTATATAGTATATTATAATATATATTATAAGATATATATATATATATATATATATATCTATATAATGTCATACACAGGTCTACATTGGGTACGGAAAGTATTCAGACCCTCTTAAATTTTCCACTCTTTGTTATATTGCAGCCATTTTCTAAAATCATTTAAGTTTTTTTTTTTTTTTTCCTCATTAATGTACCCACAGCACCCCATCTTGACATAAAACACCGAATTGTGACATTTTTGAAGATTTATTAAAAAAGAAAAACTGAATATCACATGGTCCTAAGTATTCAGATCCTTTGCTCAGTATTTAGTAGAAGCAGCCTTTTGATCTAATACAGCCATGAGTTTTTTGGGAAAGATGCAACAAGTTTTTTCACACCTGGATTTGGGGATCCTCTGCCATTCCTCCTTGCAGATCCTCTCCAGTTCTGTCAGGTTGGATGGTAAACGTTGGTGGACAGCCATTTTTAGGTCTCTCCAGAGATGCTCAATTGGGTTTAATTTCAGGGCTCTGGCTGGGCCATTCAAGACCAGTCACAGAGTTGTTGTGAAGCCACACATTATTTTAGCTGTGTGCTTAGGGTAATTGTCTTATTGGAAGGTAAACCTTCGGCCCAGTCATACCAGGTCCTGAGCACTCTGGAGAAGGTTTCGTCCAGGATACCCTGTACTTGCCGCTCATCTTTCCCCGCTTTGCAAACCAGTCGTCCTGTCCCTGCAGCTGAAAAACACCCCCACAGCATGATGCTGCCACCACCATGCTTCACTGTTGGGACTGTATTGGACAGGTGATGAGCAGTGCCTGGTTTTCTCCACACATACCGCTTAGAATTAAGGCCAAAAAAGTTATATCTTGGTCTCATCAGAACAGAGAATCTTATTTCTCACCATCTTGAGTCCTTCGGGAGGTGTTTTTTTAGCAAACTCCATGCGTGCTTTCATGTGTCTTGCACTGAGGAGAGGCTTCCGTCGAGCCACTCTGCCATAAAGCCCCAACTGGTGGAGGGCTGCAGTGATGGTTGACTTTCTACAACTTTCTCCCATCTCCCGACTGCATCTCTGAGCTCAGCCACAGTGATCTTTGGGTTCTTCTTTACCTCTCTCACCAAGGCTCTTCTCCCCCGATAGCTCTGTTTGGCCAGACGGCCAGCTCTAGGAAGGGTTCTGGTCGTCCCAAACGTCTTCCATTTAAGGATTATGGAGGCCACTGTGCTCTTAGGAACCTTAAGTGCAGCAGAATTTTTTTTGTAACCTTGGCCAGATCTGTGCCTTGCCACAATTCTGTCTCTGAGCTCTTCAGGCAGTTCCTTTGACCTCATGATTCTCATTTGCTCTGACATGCACTGTGAGCTGTAAGGTCTTATATAGTATCAGTATAATCAAACACAGCTGGACTCAAATGAAGGTGTAGAACCATCTCAAGGATGATCAGAAGAAATGGACAGCACCTGAGTTAAATATATGAGTGTCACAGCAAAGGGTCTGAATACTTAGGACCATGTGATATTTCAGTTTTTCTTTTTTAATAAATCTGCAAAAATGTCAACAATTCTGTGTTTTTCTGTCAATGTGGGGTGCTGTGTGTACATTAATGAGGAAAAAAATTAACTTAAATGATTTTAGCAAATGGCTGCAATATAACAAAGAGTGAAAAATTTAAGGGGGTCTGAATACTTTCCGTACCCTCTGTATGTATAATGATTATCATCCAATCCATCCATCCATCCAATCCATCCATCCATCCATCCATCCATCCATCCATCCATCCATCAGCATCTTTGCATTATATCCCGTATTATATTTTTTACAGGTTACAAAAAATGTTTCATTAAAAAAGATTACAATATAATAACATTTGAAATCCATCTCCGCTGCATTGTTTATGCCATTATGTTCACTTAATGAAAAGGGGCTACAATAATTTTTAAATGTGCCTTCTTTACTCTAAATACGCAACCTAGCAGAGTAAAAACAGCTGCGCGACAGCTGATTACTTACATTTACGCTGGTGGAATAAGTTAACTGGGACAGAGGGAATATAAGAGATGGAGAGGATTGTACAGCCCACGGTGGACAGACTGTCTGGTGAAAAAAAAGGAAAGACTTTGAACTAATGACATTGATGTTGTGGGCAGGAATGCCAAGAGCTCAGCCGTGAGAGAGAGAGACACTTACTAAACCAGACAGATCAAATCTAACACCCCTCGTGTTTTCCTGCAGGGAAAAGAGGATCGAGAGTGACAAAGAAAAAGGTTACGAGAGGAGAGGAAAGCCACTGTATACAGAAGCATCATGTCAGCTGAAACTGAGGGGGGTTAAAACCACGAGCATGACGTTTTTCTATTGTTACAGGTAAAAAGGTGTTCATCTAAGTGCTTTAGCAGAAATGACCCATTCACATGCCTGAATTTGTCCAGTTTCGCTAGGTCTACAAGCCCTGCATCATAATATTAGTTAAAATTATAATAAATTAAAAATATACAAATTAAAATTAGCCTTTTCGCTGAAATGATAAGAAACGTGCCGTTTTTAAGTGTACAAACCCAAAAATAATGAACGCAATATATTTAGCTAGATGCTAACGCTCAAGCTTTAATATCCACGTCTGAAACATGCCGTAAAGAGCATCATTAAAATTAGAGCAGCGAGTGCCGTCCTGAATGAGTTCTAGCGGGGTTTGGCAGCAGTATTCCTGCAGAGCATTTGGGAGGTTATGAAATGAACCGTAAAGTGTTTAATCTACCTCGACTCAATCCTGTGAACCTCGCTCTCCCTCCCTTCATCGCTCCATCATTCCATCCCACCATCTCTTTTGGGTTTTCCTGAATGGATCTGGAATTGCAATCACATATGAAATAGCAGATGTTCAGATGAATGTAACATTGATCTGCTCAACCATTAGTGCCAAATTAATACATTTAGTTAACAAAGACCATAAATATAAATGAATTAATAACCTGTATATACACTGACGTTCAAAAGTTTGCGATCGGTATGATTTTCAATGTTTTTAGAAGAGGTTTCTTCTGCTCACCAAGGCTGCATTTATTTGATCTAAAATACAGAAAAAACAGCAATATTGTGAAATATTATTGCAATTTTAAATAGCTGTTTTCTATGTGAATATATTGTAAAATATAATTTATTCCTGTGATGCAAAACTGAATTTTCAGCATCATTACTCACATGTCTCATGATCCTTCAGAAATCATTTTAATATTCTGATTTGATGCTTAATAAATGTTTCTTATTATTATCAATGTAGAAAACAGTCGTGCTGCTTCATATTTTTTGGAACCTTTTTTCGGGATTATTTGATGAATAAAAAGTTCAAATGAACAGCATTTATTCAAAATAGAAATCTTTTCTAACAATATAAGTCTTTAAGATTTTGGGGTCATTAAATGTATTTATTATTATTATTGTTTTATTTTTTACAGTAAATTATATTTCTTCAGACCAGGATATGTTAATGGATAAAAAAAGTGAATGAGACCTATATTAAGTGTTTATATTTTGAACAAATGCTGTTCTTTTAAAAATTTTATTCTTCAAAGAATCTTGAAAAGTATCACAGCAGGCAAAAAATAGTAAGCAGCACAACTGTTCCAACATTGATACTACATCATCATATTAAAATGATTCTGAAGGTCAGAATAGTCCTTCTTTAAACACCATACAATTTTTTAACTGATCTCAACCTTTTGAATAGCAGTGTAATGTTCTTATCTAAGGTATGTATTTTAATTGGTATTGATAGACTACTACTACTCCTAATATGAACTATAAATAGTTTTTTTTCTTTTTAAAGTAACATGTAATTTTTACTAAAATATTTTTGTATGTGTTTTTAATAAAGATAAGTCCCAAGGTATACTTAATATGTTATATAATAATATTTTAATCATAAAATTATAATTTTTTAACAATATATTTTATATTCACACAACATTTCTTATAAATCTTTAACTTAATATTACTTATACAGTGGGTGTGAAAAAGTGTTGGCCCCCTTCCTGATTTCTTATTTTTTTGCATGTTTTTCACACTTTAATGTTTCAGATCATCAAACAAATTTAATATTAGTAAAAGATAACACAAGTAACACAACATGCAGTTTTTAAATGAAGGTTATTTATTATTAAGGGAAAACAAAATCCAAAACTACATGGCCCTGTGTGAAAAAGTGTTTACCCCCTAAACCTAATAACTGGTTGGGCCCACCTTAGCAGCAACAACTGCAATCAAGCGTTTGCGATAACTTGCAATGAGTCTGTTACAGCGCTGTGGAGGAATTTTGGTCCACTCATCTATGCAGAATTATTGTAATTCAGCCACATTGGAGAGTTTTTGAGCATGAACCGCCTTTTTAAGGTCATGCCACTGCATCTCAATCGGATTTAAGTCTGGATTTTGATTTGGCCACTCCAAAACCTTATTTTAGTTTTTCTTGAGCCATTCAGAGGTGGACTTGCTGGTGTGTTTTGGATCATTGTCCTGCTGCAGAACCCAAGTTTGCTTCAGCTTGAGGTCACGAACAGATGGCCGGACATTCTCCTTCAGGATTTTTTGGTAAACAGCAGAATTCATGGTTCCATTTATCACAGCAAGTCTTCCAGGTCCTGAAGCAGCAAACAGCCCCAGACCATCACACTACCACCACCATATTTTACTGTTGGTATGATGTTCTTTTTATGAAATGCTGTGTTGTTTTTATGCCAGATGTAACGGGACACACCTTCCAAAAAGTTAAACTTTTGTCTCGTCAGTCCACAGAGTATTTTCCCAAAAGTCTTGGGGATCATCAAGATGTTTTCTGGCAAAACTGAGACGAGCCTTTATGTTCTTTTTGCTCAGCAGCGGTTTTCGTCTTGGAACTCTGCCATGCAGACCATTTTTGCCCAGTCTCTTTCTTATGGTGGAGTCATGAACACTGACCTTAACTGAGGCAAGTGAGGCCTGCAGTTCTTTGGATGTTGTTGTGGGGTCTTTTGTGACCTCTTGGATGAGTTGTCGCTGTGCTCTTTGGGTAATTTTGGTCAGCCGGCCACTCCTGGGAAGGTTCTCCACTGTTCCATGTTTTTGCCATTTGTGAATAATGGCTCTCACTGTGGTTCGCTGGAGTCCCAAAGCTTTAGAAATGGCTTTATAACCTTTTCCAGACTGATAGATCTCAATTACTTTCTTTCTCATTTGTTTCTGAATTTCTTTGGATCTCGGCATGATGTCTAGCTTTTGAGGATCTTTTGGTCTCCTTCACTTTGTCAGGCAGGTCCTATTTAAGAGATTTCTTGATTGCGAACAGGTGTGGCAGTAATCAGGCCTGGGTGTGGCTAGAGAAATTGAACTCAGGTGTGATAAACCACAGTTTTAACAGGGGGGCAAACACTTCTTCACACAGGGCCATGTAGTTTTGGATTTTGTTTTCCCTTAATAATAAAAACCTTAATTAAAAACTGCATGTTGTGTTTACTTGTGTTATCTTTGACTAATATTTAAATTTGTTTGATGATCTGAAACATTAAAGTGTGACAAACATGTAAAAAAATAAGAAATCAGGACCACTGTATATGTGAGGGGGGTGTATAATTTTTTATTTTTAATATGGAAAATCATACAATTCTTAAGACTTCTTAAGACGTTACACAATTTACTATACAAAATGTACTAATCTACTAATTATTTGACAATAATTTAATAGTTTTTGTATAAAACTATTAATAAATCTTATACACATTTATAACTTCATATGTACAGATTGATAGATAATGTTTTATGTTTATGTACAATTCTTAATACATTATAAATATCTAAAATATGATTTATACAATTCTTTACTATAAATTTAAATAAATAATTTGATAACTTACATAGCCACACCCAAAACTCACACTATAGGTTGAGCCAATGTTGCTGTGTCAGGCTGAGCAGTACAAGTGAAACATTGAAAACAATGCATGCTTTACCTTTAAAGAGGACAAGAGAGTTTGTGAACCTGGCGGTCTTTAGCAAAGACCAGCAACAACAATCCTGAAAAACAAAGAACAAGAAATGGATGAAGGAACGGAACAAAATGAAAGGTCAGTGAGGACACGAAATGAGTCACGGGCAAATATTTAGATTCCCTCGACTGCCTCACATCTGCCTCCATCTTGATGACGTCACTAATTGACAGCTCTGATTCAAGCCCATCTGTTTGGCTGGAAGAAAAACAGAGAAGAGATTTTCTCTCCCTGTTTACCTCCATGGATAAAGACCATAACTCTTGTTTTTTTTTCTGCTACCCTCAGCATTATTTCTCTGATTCACTTGTTTAGATTTGCGGTTTGTATTAAGTCGTCACACTACCTCCAGAAACGCTCTGTTGTGACCACAAAGCTTGAATTCCTGGTGTAAAATGTCCTAAACTGGCACACAACGCTCCTGTGTAGAGAGTGAAGCACCATTAGCAGTTCATTCTCTCCAGCTTGCTAATCTGGAACGAGTTAGCCGTGTTGTTTTGAACAGGTTCTGCTCATAATTGAGATGAAAAGTTGGTTGTAGATCAGAGTTTTATTCCAAAGCTTGAAATGAGAAAGACAACAGTGTTATTTAAACTTCTGTCTGTAATTTTTTTTGCACTACTAGCCGCTATACGCTTGCGGTTGTTAAGTGGTTGTTTGCATGATGCTAAGTGTTTTTATTGCTGTTGGTTGGTTGCTAGGTGAAAAAAGGATTTTCTGCCATTTTTTCTTAAGTCACATGATTTTAGGTATTATTTACAGTTTGTTTGTTTGCAGTATTAACGGTGTGGGATGAGATATTTTATACAGACTGAAAAGTCCATTCTCGCATCTGCATTATTGTTGGCAGCACCGGTATAAATCTTATCAACCTTGATTGATTTAAACATAGAGGAAACATTAAGAGAGATGCAGTATTTTCATATTTGTGTCATATTCATAGAACATTTTTTAAAAGATAGCAGCAGGATATTTTTTATTTAATTTTTTTGAAGGGTGACATTTACTCGGTTTCCTATTATTTTTTGTGGAGCTATTTTCCAAAGGTTTCGAATATGCAAAATGTTTGTCATCTTTACTGGAAGTTCACATGATAATCATTTGAGGGTGTTTCTTTAATTACGCCTACTTTTGTTCATGTGGACTTTTAGAAAATAAACAATTTTCAGAGTTTATTTATTTGAGCATTAACAAAAGTGTACATATGCATCATAGAAAAATATGTATTTTTTCCCGCCCACCGCATCTCAAATTATATGCTGTGTTTAACAGCATTTTGCATAATTTTTGCAAAAGTTGACAACTTTACAGCATGAATGGAAATAATGAGCTATAAAATATCAGTTTATATTTTTTGACGTGGTGGAAATGCCCAATCTTACAGCATAAATATTGAAATGGTTATGTTTACTTCAAACACACATTCATATATATATATTATATATATTAATAATTATTAATTTTTTTAGCTTTTTGAGCTTTTTCACTCAAAAACGGAAGTAGTTTAAATCAAATCCTTGAGGGATCTCAAAAAAAATACTAATAGAAAGAAAATAATTAAAAAAAATGTAATCCAAGATTCTGTAATAATATAGCATAATCTGAGATTGACAAGCAATTTTTAAAATCAAACAGTTGTCATTTGCTATATAGTATGTATCACTTTATTGTATGCATGCGAATACAGCTATATACTTACAGTAGTTATAGGTTGTACTATTGTCATAGTTTTTATAATGCATTTTTATGTTTTAAGACTCCAACTCTGGGCCCAGGACAAGGGTTAAATCTAGTGAATCTATCCTTTTTGTAAAGTAGCAATGATATAATAGTTTTAAGACAGTTCTAATGTGACTGTAATATAACAAAAAGAAGAATGTTGAAATATGTTCATTTGAATAAAAATCAACTTCTGGGAAAAGCGCCCAAAGTTGAATGAACATCAAGTGCAGCTCTGTGTTTGTCGTCTGTATAAACTTGGCTGCAGACGAAAGCACATTGCCTGTTCTTTGTAGAGGTGTGTGACCTAATGATAAGAGCAAACTGAGCTGAGATCAGAGGAATAAGAGAAAGATGGAGACATTAATCATGACTAAACAGTTTTGCACTAATGAAGCTGTTTTAAGTATGCACTCCATGCTCATAGGAACTGAACTGTTGGATCGATTCAAGATTCTCTTTGAACTCTTCCATCATTTTCCTGTTTTTCACAGAGAGTTTCCCCTTAGGAGCCCAGTGCAAATGACAAAGAATGGGAATTTTCTGGTTTTGAATAAATATTGTCTGGTAGTCTGGGTGTACTACTTTGCTGAAATGTTAGCATCAAAACTAATGGATTTTGACACTAGTATTTGAACAATTAAATTGAAAGCTTTGTGTCCTCAAAAAACAGAATAAAACAGAAGCAGTGATGGAAAAAAATAATGATTTTAGAGGGAATATTTAGTGGTGTGCTTTTATTTCTCTTGAAAAAAATCCCTTTCCTTGTCAATTTTATGGAAATCTTTTTCTGCCACAGAATAAAAACATGAAAAAAGGTGATTGCGACATCTCACAATTCAGACTTGGTTTTGCGCAATTCTGAGAAAAAAATCTGATATTCAGATATCAGAAATTGTGAGATATAAACACAACTGCAAGTTCTAACTTTTTACATCTCACTATGAGTTTACATCTCACAATTCAGTTTTTTTCCCGTCACGAAATAAAAAATTTAAATGGTAATTGACTTTTTTCCCCTCACAATGTTGAGTTTATATCTCACAGTTGTGACTTTTCTTCGGAGAATTGCAAGTTAACGTTTTTTTTTGTTCAGAACTGCAAAAATTGTGAGATAAGGAGTTGCAATTATCTTTTTTATTTATTTATTTTTTATTCTGGAGCAGGAATTGGCTTTCATATTCAATTTTTTGGGATCTTGACAGCCTATCAATTCACCAAAAAAAAATCATCTTTCATGTTCAATGGAAGAAAGTAAGTCAGGGTCGAAATGACATGATGGTGAGTAAATGATGACAGGATTTTACTTTTGAGGTGAAAATGTACTTATGCTTGGGATAAGAGAAGAAATACCGAAAATACTACCTTAAAATAAATTGAATCACGTAATATAATCAGTAGAGAAATCAGTAGAAACTGCCAAAACAGTAGGCCAAATTGGGAATGAATGAAAGAAAGAAAGAAAGAAAAAAAAGAAAGAATGAATGAATAAATAAATAAGGGAAATGCTTTCTTTATAAGAAATGTCAAGTAAAAGGGAAAAAATATTGTATATTAATATAATGTAATTTGTTTGAGCAATAAATATTTCCTCATGCTAGCTAATAAAGTGCATCTTTATCGTACACTTTAGCTCGTATCTACCTCATTTAAAGACCTTACAACAGCAGAACACACACTCAAATGTCCTCGGGACATGGTTGACAAATCAGTGCAGTCAAGTGTTAATGTCCAGAAGCCCTATCAAAATATTATGAGTGAGCCTTTCGCTTTTCTTTCCTTGTTTATGTTTCCTTCAGGCGTTCGACCAATCATGAGTCTTACTCATCTGGCGACTCGGGAGTATAGGTCACTCCATTATGAAAGCAAACAAGAAACAAAAAAACTAACTTGCTCGCTGTGACTTGTGTCCTCGAAGTAATGCAAATAAATCATCGTCTTCGTCATCGTCCTCCTTTCTCGCCTTCCATCCGCATCATTCTCCTTTCCGAGTGCTTGATTTTTTTTTTTACGTTTGAGACCACTGTGAATTAAAACAGCAAAAGGTAAACTAAGTTTAAATTTGGTTTAAAATACATTTCAAAACAGACACATGGACAAATATCCAGAATCAATGACTCACTCATAATGACTAAGTCACTCATAAAGACATTCACCAGTTTTGTTCCTGAATGAATCCGTGCGTTTGAACGAATCAGTTTAGTCAGCGATCCAATGGCTCAGACTTGTTAGTTCCTATAGAACAAATCGGTTAAAGTGCCCCTATTATGGTTTATGAAATGTTCATATTTTGGTTTTGAGAGTCCCCAACAACAGGTTGACATGCATGCAAGTTCAAAAAACACTTTAATTGTCTTATAATATGCATTTATTTTTAACTTACTTGCTCAAGGACTCCCAAACAATTCGCTCAACAATTCATTTTTCCAAATTTTGCGTGACGCTAATCTGCGGTGATTGGTCCGATTGGTCGATTTCATTTCCATTTCATAAAGCAGCAATTGTGAGCCAGTGCTGCTTTGAGTACAGCCGTTACCGGGGAAACAGTTATTTTATCTCCAAAAGTGGCACCTAGTGGCAAAGAATGAATTTTCATTTTCATTTAGACCAGGGGTAGGAGAGTTCGGTCCTAGAGAGCCGCAGTCCTGCAGAGTTCAGTTCCAATCCTAATCAGACACACCTGAACAAGTTAATCAATGTCTTCAGGATTACTAAGGCTATAGGCAGGTGAGTTTTGTTTTCAGGGTTGGAGCTGAACTCTGCAGGACTGCGGCTCTCTAGGACCGAACTTGCCTACCCCTGATTTAGACCCATAGATATACATATCTATGATTCAGACCAATGCGAAAATCGACTGCTTTTACGAATATCCATAGGGGCACTTTAAATGAATACATCAATGACTCATTCATAAAGAGTTTAGTTCCAGAATGAATCACGCTGAATTCACATACTACTATTTTTACTATATATTTATATGGCAAAAATAGTCGTATAGTTCGAATTCAGTATTAGGAATCAATTAAAGGGGGTCATATGATGCAATTTCAAAATGTTCTTTCTCTTTGGAGTGTGACAAGTTGTTTGTGCATAGATAAGATCCCTAAAGTTGATGTCAAGTTCAGATCATTGTACCGACTCAGACCTTTGAGTCTCGTTCAGCAAAATGAACGAATCTTTTTTTGAGTAATTTCGTTCATTTTAGCAGAATATAATTATATATAGAAGAATATTACGTGTTACTTCCCTAACACGTCTACTACTTACGCAAACGTTGATCACACTACCAACAATACACACTATAATGCTATAAGAAAACAAGCAAAGATTTTTTTTGTAATTATTTCATTGTTTACCTGGGTCTTCAGTCTATGATTTGCTCACCTCACATCTTATCTGACAAGTCTTCGGGTTTGAGTCGTTCGTTCATCACGTGACAGACCTGTAAGTTTTAACCAATGCAGTCTGAGCGGGAAACAGAATTGATTAGTTCATCTCTTGAGTCTTCGGTTTGAGTCGTTCGTTCATCACATGACAGCCCCATAAGCTTTAACCTATGCAAAAAGAGAATTGATTAGTTCATCTCTCGAGTCTTTCAAATCGTTCGTTCTTTTGTCACGTGATGTGACAGCATTGATAGAGAAATTAGTTAATTTACAAGCTTTCCTACAAATGGGTGCATAGTTATTATTATCATCATTATTATAATTTTTATTTACTCTTACAGTTACGTGATGTTTTTCTGGTCTCAAATTGTAGCTTTTTACAGTTTATAAATGTGTGAATTTCTGTCATGAAATTCTGAATGTTGTAACAAAGGTAATAAAGAGTTGGTTATTATTATTAAGTCTCTTTCCGGCTCAGACTGCATTGGTTAAGCTTATGGGGCTGTCACGTGATGAATGAACGACTCGAAAAACCCAAAGACTCGAAACAGGTGAACTACGTAATTTCAGTACAGAACCTATAGGATGTTGCGCATGCGCAACTGAACGAAAATTTTCCCCCCATTCACTTTTTTCCCCCCCCCCCCCCCCCCCCCCCCAAAAGAGACACTCGTACTTTTATTCTCGCGTCGTATTGTTGTTGCCCCCGGGGGCACAATGTCCGTGAAGGCGCTGTGTGTTTCGTTGTTAAAGCGAAACTACTTTGTTTGGCCTTGATATCCGCTTCGTCATGCCTGGAGGTGATCCGTGCTGGTTGCTGAGGAAATATTACAACTTTGTGCTGTGGATCGCCGGGTCGGCTTTCACCATGGACGAAGCAGAATCCCGGGGGTGGGGTCGTCACATGTGGTTGCCGCTCACTCTAGCCCGCCGCCGCTCACTCTAGGCCGCCGGCCGTTCCTCACTCAAGCCCGCCGTGTGTGACGCTGTGTGTTTCGTTGCGAAAGCAAAACTACTTTGTTTGGCCTTACAAAAGAGGACACCACTAGAAGTTGTATTTACACACTGTTCCAGAACAGTTCAACCCAAATATTCAGATGCTGCAGCGCATTTTATGGAGGACTGTTTCCTGAACCTGCAGAGTAACATTAGCCTACAATGCGTCTGTGCACAAAGGCTGTTTCTATAAAGTGGGGCAGTTCCAACTTTGCAAGGACAGTCTGGCGCTTCTGACTCACAGCCTATATGTATGTTTTTTATATTGAAAGAATTTGCCACTGACGATTGAAACACGAGTTTTGAGCAGCGTAGAGTAGCGTTTGTTGTTTGTCATTTCTCCGATCACAAATGCAGACATGGTTTTATGTTTACGCGGTGCGATATGCAGCGCAACGTGTAAAAAGACAGTATAAGTCATTATAATCAGTAATTATGTCACAACTGGATGCTACAAATGTCTCGTTTGTAATGGGTTTTATTGGTGTTGTCTCATCTTTTAAAGAATGATTTGAGTGAACGAGTCGGCATCAGTGTTTTGAAAAAATTGATTGAGTGAACAATTCTCTTACTCACCTATTTTGTTTTGAAGGAAAGTTTTTGAATGAATCACTTTAATAAATGGTTCAATAACTCGCTCATAAAGAGAAGTCTTGCCACCACCTACTGGTGTAAAAATAAGGATGGGGAGGTTGGGGAGGTGGGTCTGAGGGTTGTCCCCCCTAAAAATGTCATTACAAACCACTCTGTGTATTGTAAATAATATAATGGACATATACTTAATATACTGTAATTGTGTAAGTGTAGAAAAATATAAACACAAAAAAGCATTTTAAGTTTAGAAATGTTTTGAGTCTCCCCTCCCTCACAGTGGTTTGGTCCATTACCTGCTTTCCCCCTTTACCTCACCGACACACACACACACGAGTCCGGTGGAGAGAACACAGTTCTTCAGTAGTTATGTGTAAGTAGGCTGTCAATTATATTTTATTCACTTCACATCGGAAGTCACATCATTAATAAACTAGTCAAGGCAAAAAAGTTACCTAGCTTAGTTTGTTCACCCACTACAACTAACACTGCGATAATCCTGTGTGTGAATTGATATTAGGCTAATATTGTAGATATTGGGTTTTGCTCAATATGATTTTAAGTGGCAGATCAGTGGGCTTGCTGTGGTTGAATATCTAAAAAAGAGACGTCCTCAGTCCCAGACGAAATTAAAATATGTGGAGGATGCAAAATAATTGAATAATTACAATATGACTGGTGGTGAAACTATGAACGAACTCATATTTAAACACGGTCTCCATGCACATGCTGTGTACACATATCTATCCTTACAAGTACAATTTTGGCTGTATTATTTGTGTACCCTTGTAAAAATTGCTCTTGAGAAATTTGATGTTTATTGTCCCCCCCTACTGTTAGAAATGTACACCCTTGGTACTTATCCTAAAAGCAAAGCATCTAAAAAAGCCTGGCATTTGAGTCTGACGTGAATCATTTCTATAATTTTGGAATTCTAAACACGGGTCATTACCGTTAAACTGAAGGAACATAGCGATCCTGTTAAACATAATTAAGATCCCACGCAGATGTCTGAACGGATACCACAGTATTAAAAGGCAAAGGACCGATGCCAAATACTTTATAGGTCCATTCGGGTCAGACAGAGGAGCCACAACAGTCTGAGCTGCTTCTGTTAGTTTTACCACAGATAATTTACATATACTGTAAAATGCAGAAGTCTTAAAGGTAGCACCTTTATATATATATAATAGCAACACTGTGCTTATGTGAATTAAATCTTCTAGAAGAGATAGAGTGGGAGGCATGGTTGGTCTTCTGGGACACGGCTGCATTCATATTTGATATACATTTTTTCCACGGTGTCTTGTGAAACGTGGCGGTCTGAGATTGTGACTAGAGTCGTTGTGGCATGAGGACTCAGAGGACAAGCTGGCAGCCAAAATTCAGTCGACGTACACTACAACACTGTCTCAGGAAAGCTCAGAGGTCAATGTACGGTACACCTGAACTCCAGAAAAAGAAAAAAAATCATACATTTAGCTTAATAGCTAAATCTGTATAGAAACTCTGATATCTTATACTAGTCTCTTTTGTATCACCTAATTCATAAAAACAGCATGCTTCCAGTTGGTCAGTTGAAGTGAAAAGCTGTGTTTGTAAGAAACAAATCCATCTTTAAAGCGTTTTAAATTTATCCATGATAACGCTTCATCCAGTGAAAAATCCACCAACATATTTATTTAGAACCGTTATGAACTGTTTTTGCTTGAAAACAGCACTTGATCTGTGTATATTTCTCTCCCGATTCAGTCAAGATGACTGGATAAAGCAATATTATGGATAGAGGATTCGTGTCTTAGCTGGAAGCAAGATGATGATTGATGGACTGGAGTTGTGTGAATTACTTGTGATGTTTTTAGCAGCTGTTTGCACTCTCATTCTGATGGCACCCATTCACTGCAATGGATCCTTTGATGAGCAAGTTTCTCCAAAAAAGGTTCTGATGAAGAAACAAACTCCTCTACATCTTGGATGGCCTGAGGGAGACTAAATTTCCAGCAATTTTTCATTTTTGGGTGAACTATTCCTTTAAAAGCGCTTGTATACAGCTTTAAATAAAAACATTAGCGGTAGACAAACTGGATTCTCAAAAAAATTTAAATTATTTCTTAATATTAATAATATTTCGAAAGAATTCAAATTTGTCATTGTCACAAATCTGTAGCTAAAGGCTCACTGTAATGTTGCAGGCGTAACTGCTGCAGAATGGTCCTGCTCGCCCTTGAATCGCCCTGTCTTTACACACACCGACACAACCCACACACACACCACCACAAACCCCGCTGCTGTGCCCCCTGCTGAGAGAGTGAAGCCATAATGGACGATACTGGACAAGCCATCAACCACAACGAGAGAGAGAGAGAGGGAACAGGGCGAGCAGAAGTGTGAGTGACATACACACGCTCTGTTTCTGCTCTTCACACACCTTTGATTCATGTATTGATCTTTTACCTTCCTTCGTCCTCAAACACTCCACCCAATCTCTCTCTCTCTCTCTGTGTGTCCTTGGGGCGGCAGTGTTTCTGATGACAGAGTTGGACTCGTGGAGCACAGCATGGTGACTCCCATTGATCTACATCTATTTTCAGTTTCTGGGCTTGTCTGCTTGGCACAGGCGGATACGCTCTCGCACCACCCAAATCCATGTGTGTTCATGTGTGCCATGCTCCTGCTGTGGAATAACCAGATACGAGAGATATAAACTCAGAATTATGAGACTTGCGTGATATAAACTCAGAAGGGAAACAAGGGGGAAAAAAAATCTTAATTATGAGATAAAAAGTCACAATTACCTTTTTAATTTTTTTTAAATTACATGGGTAAAATGTGGAAGCTTGTTTAAACTGCAGGAAAAAAAAAAAAACACAATTTTCCCTTTGGGCAAAAAAAAAGTTAGGCAGGAAACAAAAAAAGAATTGTGAAATGTAAACTCAGAATTCTGAAGAAAAAAGTCGAAATTGTGAGATATAAACTCAAAACTGTGAGATTTAAATTTGCTATTGTAGGAAAAGTCCGAATTGTTTGATTAATTGCACATAAATAAATTTTTTATATGTAGTTTGGAAAAAAAAAGATTTGAAATGTAACTCAAATTCGGGTGATGGCATTAGAAATGTTGCCTTTGGGCAAATAATTGGAATAAAATGTTTAATTTGAAGTACTAAAATTACTAAAACTGAACTGAAATAAAAATAAAGTTAAATTAGAAATACATAACAATAATCATGATAACAAAGAAATATAAAATTTTTTAAAAAGCCAATGCAGATTATTAAAGATAATATTAATAATACTATAATAGTCTATAAACCATATTATCCCTACCAGTGCGCATATATATATTTTTATATATGTTATCAAGATGCTTAAATTTTAGTCAGTTTTTGAATTTGTTTTAACAGTTTAAATTCCTTAATGTCTGGCATTTGTGTGTCACAACCCCAGCAGACCTGCTCCTCGTCCTCCCTGACCTTGCACAGCATCTGTGCCAGAAGGCTCACTGGGGGAAATGCATACTTGCGAAGGCCCCGCGGCCATCTGTGTGCCAGTGTGTCCGTGCCGAGTGTCCCCTCGGTCAGGGCGAAGAACAACTGGCAGTGAGAGGTTTCTGTAGAGGCAAACAGGACTACCTGAGCGGCTCCGAAACGTCCCCAAAACAGCTGGACCGTCTGGGGATGGAGTCGCCATTCTCCCGGGAGCACAGCTTGGGACATCTTGTCGGCTACCCGGTTGAGCAGCCCAGGAATGTGAACAGCACAAAGCGACCTCAGATGCTTCTGACTCCAGAGGAGGAGGTGGCGGGCGAGTTGAGACAAGCGACGGGTGCGCAGACCACCTTGTCAGTTGATGTATGCAATGGTCGCCGTTTTGTCTGTTCGGACCAGCATGTGCTTGCCTTGTAAGCGCCCTTTGAGACGGCTCAGGGCGAGGTGCACTGCCAGCAACTCGAGGCACTGCACCCCTGACACTGCAAGCCCGTTGTAAGTGGCCCCCCAGCCGGTAGTTGAGGCATCCGTGCAAACCACAGAATGCCTGGAGACCTGCTCCAGGGGCATTCCTGCCCGGAGGAACGCAAAGTCTGACCACGGGGTGAAGGTTTGGCGGCAGGCCAGTGTCACTTGGACCCGGAAGGTGCCGATTTGCCACGCCCAACTCGGGACCCGGCCGTGGAGCCAGTGCTGCAGCGGACTCATATGGAGCAGCCCCAGTGGCGTGACTACCGCCGTAGCTGCCATATGCCCCAGGAAACTGTTTCAGTGGGACCGCCATCATGCTCTTACCGAGTCCCCTCCATACCAGGAAAAGAGATCCTCTGCATCAGGGAGAATTTGCTCTTTTCCCAGTTGACCCAAAAGCCCAACAGGCTGAGGTGTGAAAGCAACAAATCTCTGTGCTCGCACAACTGATCCTGAGACTGCTTCGTCCGCAGGTAGTTTGAAGATGCGAATGCTCCTGTTCTCTCACGGGAACAAGGGGTAACCTCCGCAAATTAACGTGAAGACACGGGGCAAAGGACAGCCGAGGGCAGGACTCACACTGATTGCGCAATCCTTCGGATGCGACCCAGCAATGGTCTGTGGTGCGAATGTCTACAACAAGTACGGCGTCGCTTCAGGTCGCTGCTGCAAACCCTCTCGGTGACGGATTGCACCCGAAGTGCGTTACTGCGTCACCAATCTTGAACGGTAACCTGTTGAAGGCTCCCTTTCAAAGACACGCAGTCCAAGTTGGTCGTACCCCACCACCTTTCTTGGGGTACATGAAGTAGGATCTTTAAAACCCCACTCTTCATATCGTCTGTACGGGACCAGCTCTATCGCAATCCTTCGCCAGTAGGGCCCGCAAGACAGGACCATCGGCCGAGCCTTCACTGGTGGGAAGCGGATCCACTGGGAAACTGGGTGGGGGGGGGGGACGCCGGGTGATGAATCGCACTAGCCGAGCCTGACGTCGAGGAGCCATGAGATGGCTGGGTAGCTCAAGCCAGGCTCCCAGACACCGCGCTAGTGGCATCAACGGAACTACAGGCGTACCCGCAGTGGGGCAGCGCGGAAAAACGCAGGGACCCGGCCCGGGCGTCTCGTAGCCGGTCCAAGGCAGGGTCTGGTGTGTGTAACACTGACCTGCGTTCGAGCAGAGGGTTCGTGGTAGTTCCTTGGGTCGTCCTCCCAATCGCCCCTGCTACTCACTGGCGAGAGAGGAGGGTGAGTGTGATATGCCCTGGATCGTCCACAACCCCCCGTCCCTCTGGGGACCCAGAAATAGAGGATTTGCTCTTTGTCGAGAATTTGGGTACCCCCTATTTGGTGGAAAAAGATGAAAAGATTCTCTGCCCGGCCCTCCTCCGGGGGAGGGAGTGGTGTGCTTACCATCTCCTGAAGAGCACATCCCTCCACCTCTGGGTCGCCCGTCTCTGGGCCTCTTGCTCTCTCGCTTGCCACCAGGTTTGGCGGGGGCCTGGACGGGCGGGGCGGCTGCCCTACGACCGGTCCACGTCATAGCTTTGCTGGAGGCCGCAGGAGTGCTGCTCTTTGTTTTGGCGGTGGCAGGGGGGCCGCCCTCGGCGACGGCAGCAGCTGCACGCCGGGGCAGGATGTACCTGATGGCCTCAGTCTGCTTTGGTCAGTGGAGAACCGCTGGGCAAGTTCTCCACCGTGTCGCCGACAGGCCGGCCTGGGACACGGGGGCGTTCAAGAATCGTGTCTTGTCCGTCTCGCGCATGTCAGCCAGTCACAGCCAGAAATGGTGCTCCCGGACCACCATAGTGGACATCGCACGACCCAGAGACCGCGCCGTAACCTTCGTTGCTCGTGGCGCAAGGTCCGCCACGATGCGGAGTTCTCTGCGAACTTCCGGGTCGTGACCACCCTCGTGCAAGTCCCTCAGTGCCTTGGCCTGGTGCACTTGCAATCACGCCGTAGCGTGTAAGGCGGAGGCAGCTTCTCCACAGGTCGTATAGGCATCGCTGGCCAGTCGAGTACCTACAGACCCGGGAGGGGAGGCACGGTTCTCCCTGCCGGTTGGAGGCGGTATTAGGACACAACTGCATCGCAACCGACCGCTCCACCGGGGGGACCCTTGTAACCCCCTAGCTGCCCCACCATCGAGGGTGGTGAGGGAGGATGATCCAGCAAATCAGTTTCCGGCAGTAAAAAGGTGCCGTCCATGACCTGTTGAGCTCCTCATGCACCTCCGGGAAGAAAGGCACCGAGGCGGGGCGCTGAGAACCAGCACGGACCACCCCGAGAACCAATCGTGCAACCTTGAGGGCTCGGGACACGGTGAAAGTCTTCACTCGAGCCCTACCCCTACGGCGGCCCGGGAAAGCATAGCCATTATTTCTGGATCCGATCCAGGCATTGCTACGGTCCCGGAGGAGAGCAGCGCAGCCGAATCTTCCTCTCCAGAAAGGAGAGCTCCACTGGTTTCGAAGTGCCGGCGGGTTTGGGCATCCCTGGAGGGGAATTCCTCAACGTGACCGTAAGACCAGTCCGCCCACTGCCAGAAAAAGGACGCCCCCGGCTGCCACCAGAGGGAACCCCAGATCTAGGCAGTGGCACGGGCACTCCGCCCCTTTGCAGGTAACGGAGTCCGGTCCGCAACTCCGAGATGGTCATACCCCCGCAATGGGAGCATGAGTCATCCACGAAAGCCACCTCAGCGTGCTTTCCAGCGTGCAAGAGAGGCAGCGATCGTGACCATCACCCAGTGCCAGGTAACGACCACATCCAGAAACGCCCGGAAATGTACGTTGTCTATAGCAAGACCCACATCTTCTTTATAAAGACGTAACGTCAAGTTTGCCAAGCAACGTCGTCTTTAAAAAGACGCACCCGAAATTGCTCTTTTAGGGGAAAAAGCTCTTTTAGTGTGCTGAGGCGCACAGGGGAGATGGCCGCACAAACAGGGGTTAGTGCAGCCTGATGTGTGCAATCCACTCGACACACGAAATCACCACCGCTGAAGCGCCATACTGCCAACACGAAGAGCTCTCCTAGAGCGTGCTGAACTCGTTCAGTCTTCTTCTCTCAGTAGAGTAGTCAGGAGCAGAACGATGTGATCGCTCGGCTCCGAAGTGAAAAGCTGAATATGCGCTGCATCTGCTGCCTACTTATACTCACGCTGTGATCAGCAGCAGCTGGATGCAATAATCTCATGCCAATGTGCATTGGCTCGTTTAGTTTACACTCGAAGTAGATTGGTCCCTCTAAGCGAGATCCCAATTTCGTCGGTCATCCGACGTGACGTCGGGAGTGACCGACTGAAAGGGAACCCTGGTACCAAATCAAATCCAAGGACAAAACAACTGAATTTTCTTGAACAAAAGCCATTAAATATGAATTGAAACTCCTCATTTATACATTAGCTAGAGTTAGCTTGATAGCTACCTATTTTCAGTCTCCATTGCTGTCAATGTTTCTAGGTGTGACCATAGTATAAGGCCCAAACTCAAGGGTATAATCATGGTCCCATGTCCAAAAACCATTTCCAGTTTCTTCTAAAATATTTTAATAAAAACACCAATCTTTTACGATCACATAACTGCGTGCATCTGAAAACTGTTTGTAGCATCTGAAAATAGGTGCATTTTTTATGACAATGGCATTTTTGTCTGACATGTATTAGAAAAATTATTTTCTGGAAAAGGTCTGAATGCAATTTGTCTTGAAAAAAATGAAAAACTCCTCATCCCTGATGAAATCCAGCTGGACTAAGTGGTAGTTGGTTTAAAACGCTAGTCGTTTTTAGTCATTAGCTGGATTAGCAGAGTTTGAAATGACATGAGGATGAATAAACAACAGAATTGAAATTTTTGGGTGAGGTTTTCTTTTGAAAGCAGAGAAACTCTGGCTAATGTTCTGACAACGTTTTCTCAAAGTTATCAACAAACATTCGCTGGTAGTAACATTAGCTGGTCCCAAAACATTACATGGAACGTTTCTCTGAAACAAGTTAGTTGTATGTTCGTTGTCTGTTTTTTTATTTTTATGTTTACCTACTACGTTCAGATGATAATTATGTGTGATTCACATAATGTTTACGAAACGCTAAAATGTTTTAAACGTTAAGAGAAGATTCTAACATTCTCATAAGTTCATGGAAACATTAGCAAAAGGTTCTTAGAACATATTTTTGTTAAGGTACAGTTGGTCTGACTTTAAAAGGTTAGTTCAACCAAAAATGAATCTGTAATTCATATGTTAATCTATTAATTAGTCACCCTCATATCACTCCAAACCAGTAAGACCTTCGTTCATCATCGGAACACACATTCAGCAGCACCACATGCGTGAATGCGCATCAAAGACTGACACAGAAGAGAAGAACTTGTTGAATATAAAGTCATTATTTTTGTTTGCTTTGCACATAAAAAGTATTCTCGTAGCTTCATAAAATTAAGGTTGAACCAGTGATGTCACATGGACTATTTTAACGTCCTTAATACCTTTCCGGGCCTTGAAAGTGGTAGTTGCATTGCTGTCTATGCAGGGTCAGAAAGCTCTCGGATTTCATCAAAAATATCTTAAGTTGTGTTCAGAAGACAAACAAAGGTCTTACGCGTTTGGAACGACATGAAGATAAGTAATTAATGATAGAATTTTCATTTTTCGGTGAACTATCCCTTTAAGTCCCTTGCTAATTGATATTTGTTTGTTGTTTTCCTTTTCATCTATCTTCCATTCCCGCTCTTTACACCTGTCCAGTTCTTGTTTCCATCCCTCTCTAAACCTGGGTCACTTTCTTGCAGTCTCTTCCTGTCCCTGTCTGGCTCCATCTCCAGGGATCTCTCTGCTTCTCTTTCTACATCTTTGTTTTGTCTGCTTCTGTTGCTAAGGCTAAAGGGAGACCGAGAAGAGTTAGCATTCCTCTTGAGTGACTGATCACGTCACAAGTCGATGCCAACCCCTCCAGAGGACCCAGAGATGCCAACCCTGACAACATACAGAATCTACCACATTTTGCTATAAGTTTGATTGCATCATATAATAATTGCTGTTAATATTATTCATCGTCTGTTTTATTATGTCTTATATAGATTTTTCCGTTCTGCTGGTTCGTCTGGTCAGAGGAGAGCTGGCCCCCCCGACTGAGCCTGGTTTTTCCCAAGGTTTTTTCTCCATTTCTGTCACCGATGGAGTTTTGGTTCCTTGCCGCTGTCGCCTCTGGCTTGCTTAGTTGGGGACACTTCATTTCCAGCGTTATCGTTGACATGATTGCAAAGATATTATTTAAACTGAGCTGGATGTTGACATCACTGTATTCAATGATGAACTGTCTTTAACTGTAAAATGAGTGTTTACTATTGTCATTTGGCATTATTGACACTATTTTCCTAATTAAAGCTGTTCAGTTGCTTTGACACAATCTATATTGTTATAAGCGCTATATAAATAAAGGTGACTTGACTTGACAAGTGTGCAGAAATCACACGATACATAGAGAGTTTGTAGGATATCAGACTGAATCAGACAATCTAAGTTTTGGTCAAAACCGAGTTGAGGCACGAGTAGTCACAAAAATTCCACAGAGGCCCAAGACAACAGGATTTCATAAATCAGTCGTTAGCCCTCGACGCAAGCCTGAACCTAAGCCCCTGTCACAGAACAGTTTTCAAAATTAACACAAAAGAACACATTGACAAGTCCAAGGAGATTGTCAATTTTGGGGCAAGTTATCAAGAATAATGGTCAAAAGAGATGACCGCATGGCTATCACACGATAGTAACTACAATCACAAGCTCCTCGTAAATTGACTTCCCCCACCTCACGAAAGAGAACAGACTAAAATTCCTTACAGACATTTTAATATCTGGTCTTCATACATTCACAGACTTTGGGCACGGAAACTGCTTTATGCATCTAAATGACACTAAAAGGACGGGTGACCAGCTAATAATTGCTATGCATAACTCCATATTATGTATCTAACCCACTTGTTTAACCATCATGTTTTAATCATTTATTGTGTATGTATTGTTAATAACTATTGAATAGCTTAAGGGGTCATATTCATGCTTGGTATGTGTGTGTTTGAGAATTCATGCTTGAAACGTTTCTTCCAATCAATACTTGGTCAAATGTATCATATCCTCGTGATATAAATCATGTCCAAAATCATACTCTACAAGAGCGGGAAAAACGCAGGTCATGTGAATGTTGAGATAACAGTTGATTTATGAATGGTGGAGGAGGAATATACAACACCCCGAGCAACAACGACATCTAATTGGTCAAAACACCATTTGGGGTGTTAAACAGCCTGGTTTAAATACTCAGGACACCATCAAACTTGTGTGCGCGCTTTTTGGTCTTTTGCCTTTTGCGGGTCTGACTTTTTGTGTCTAGCTTTTAGCCATGCGGCTTTTAGCTTTTCACTCCTAGTCATGCTTCTTTAGTTTTGAGCGTGCTCTGGCTTACACGCCAGCTCCTCCAAAACCATGAGAAGAAACGCCACCTGGTCTCATCAAACTTTACATCTATTTCTATTTCTTTAGTTTGTTTTATTTTCCGTTGAGAGTTTCGTGTTCTGAGTTAAGCCTAACGTCGCATCTCCGAAGAGTGCTATCTACCCTTCAACTGCAGACCACAGCTCCGCGTCGCCAGCCAACCCCCCCCCACAAACGCCCAATCACTGGCTTCCCCAGACTGAACCTCCAGCCAATCAGCAACCTCGGGAAACCCCTTTCAGCAACCAGACAAGAAAGGGAACCCCGCAACACAGAAAGCAAGTACCTCCAGATTCTGCTGAACTGGTGCAGTTAATCTAAATTTTAACCTCATTGAGGAACTCAGTGCGAGGGTTAATTAAGTGATTGATGGTTGTTCAGATCTATACAATGGCACATTTTGCTGTAAACTTGGGATTTCACATTTTCATTCTCTTTATTTCCTCTCTCTCTCTTTCTGAAAACTTGTGTGAATGCGTGTGTTCATGTGTTAGATTTGTTTATATGTCTTAGATTTATCCAATTAAGCCTTATTTATATGGAAAAGAGAAGTATCTTGTGTTTTGTGCTCACAAGTTAATGTCTTAAACTGCCGACCTTGTTACCGTGCTAATTAATAGTGTTTTCACTATATTTTGGATATAGATATCCATTGCAGAATTGTTGTCATACAGCTCGTTCACTGAATCGCTGGCCGTCTCAGTGATCAGCTGTAAAACAGTGATTCTGTCCTAATTCCCTTGCATATTAATGGTGGAGTTCCCTTTAAAATCTTAAATGATTCCCTTTGAGCTAAATTATTGACCTGTTTCCCTTACAGGTTTGTATTATTTAGATGCTCTAAGGCACTCCATGCACTACATAGGAACATACAAACATAAAATTGCTCGACACTTGCTAGTTTTTTTAGCATGATGCTACACATTATAACATAATAGCATTATGGCGAATAGTCCTAGCTTGACTAGTGATACCAACTGCTTCCATTTGGCACTTACTGACTTCTTCAGGTGGTAGTTTGTTTAGTCTCCTGTGGCGATCTGGCCCACCCCTACATGTTTGTTTGCTTTCAGCCAGCCTGTTCTTCACACCATGCTAGGTGTGAAAAGGAGCTGTTCGTTCGGTTCGCGGCGCGATCAATACAGATGTGAGGATAAAAGCGCTGAGAGGGAATGTTTGAAAACTGGTGAGCCCCGTTCGCGTGAGACAACTGCATTTACACCAGAACGAGTCTCCCCAGGTAACTGTGACCTGTGAAGTTTGAACTTCAATAGGAATTTCATTTTCAATGGGTAATTCTAATAGATAACCATAGCATAATTTTACCTCAAAAAATGCAAAAAGGGGGGAAAATAACTAGCTAATACTGCTAAACTGCTGAAATACTAACTAAAATGTCAGCTTAACTAGAACATAGTTGAGCTATATAGTCAAGTGAACTATTAAGTAAGTGATTTGGAGTTCTACATAGACTACACAAATCACAAATAATGCTCATGAAGTGAATTAGGCTTGCCTCACTGTTGACTGCAGGTTTTAACAATAGCATGTTGCTAAGCTAACAGTTCAATACTCCAATAAGCATAAAAGCAAGAGAGACATTAGAAAGTTACCTTTTGAAAGCCTACGATTTCTCAAAATTATGTGTTGGGTTGTTTGAACTGTAGGACAGACCTTTCGATATGCCCCGCCCCAACTTCCTGTTGCAGTAGGAAACTTGGACCAGTTTGCCCAAGTTGGTAGAACTTTGTCTAGGTATAGAACTCATTGGTTTTAGTAGAAAACAAATGGATATTTGGATCATGGGAAGATAAAACTGTAAATATTGTCAAATACGCACAACATTTGGAACCTAGAAATGTTTTCAAATGAGAGTTGACAAGATTTAGAAGAACTTCAATGCAGGAGGCCCGTTGTGATTGCTCAAATTCTTTAATTAAAGGACCAAATCGTACATTTCAACAAGCAGTCAAATGACAAAAAGACAAAACTGCATATGTACCTATTATCTCTGCTACTTAAGTGTGTTAGAATATTAAAATAAATCCAAACGTGATTTTTTTTCTATCGAATATGATTGATTAAAAAACAAAAACATGGCAAACCATTGACATGGATGACAATTTCTAAGCAAATAGTAAAACATTTAAATTCTGGAAAGTAAATTTACCAGTATGGCACCATGTTCTTTTTATTTAAAGTGTAAAACTTCTTCTTAAAATATACAAACAGAACACACAACCTGAAAAAAATTATACAATATTTACTCCAAAAAACATCTCTCTAGAAGCCTCCATCTTGTGCCGGAAAAAAGTAAAACCTGGTTAGGTTGTAGTGCTCTTTAAAATAGTGCTTACAACAATATGAAATAACTTTTTTTTTTTTGACTATTTACAAACTCTTTAAACATTTAGTAAATGATTGTCATATTGTTTTCTCATATACGTGTTAAAGACATTTGAATCCATAGTTGAGCCAGTGGTACCTCTTATAGGAAATGTTTGCAAATACAGTATATATATATATGTATGTATTTAAAAAAAGAAAAGTAAGACAAAAAATTTGCAAAACAAAAGAGGCTGGACCTGAAATATTTACTCGTGACTTACCATAATACCTATACCATTTAACATTATTATCATTAAACAACCTTGCCCAGCACACCAAATATTCTTTTTCTTTTTTAACTGCTTTACAATATACTCAACACATTCAACAATTTCAGCTTCCAGAATCTCTTTTCATGGACAAAACAAACCTGGTTTTTGAAAAGCATATGTTCTGGACAACATGGTCTCATGTCAAACACATAATTTGAGTTAACCATATTAAAAATCATAGTAGATTGTACTAGTTCGCTCCTACAAAATGTATGATATTTACTTCAATTGAGACCAAAAATCAAACACCAAATCATACTGAGTTCACCGGGTTGTAAAAAAATTTAGATATTGTACATGTGGCCAGGACACAATGTAATAATTTTTTACCCCAATTGCTGTTAATTTGTATATAAGCCACGATTTTCTGTTTTGTATATTTTTGGAAGCAACAAATTATCAACCAATCAAATTTAAACGGCAACTATCAACAGTACAAGCTCCACTTGCACTGGTACACTATGCTATGCTATTATCGCTAGAACACGGTTAACTCCCCCTTTACCAATTCTCTATTACGCGTTTTTTGTCACAAGCTGTGTGTTGCTTCTGATTCACTATACACATGAACCCCTGTATCCTAAAAGGTTAAAGCTGAATTGATCTCAGACATCATCTTCTCCAAAATCCTAATCACACAAAAAATGTAATAGTGAGAAGGTTCAGATCTACACAGTGACATTACAGAAGAGTCTATTATTTTTATAATGTAAACGCCTTTATATTGACATCGACACATAAGTATTCTTCAGTAAAACGGAAACGGTAAAACCCGCTTTCTTTCCCATAAATAAATATGCCCCCCAGTCTTCTGTTTCATATAAACATAACATCAGGGCCTTACTGCGTTTCAGGACAATTCAGTTTTGAAGAAGCCAGATGTGCATCTGCTCCTACGTTGAATTTACAGACGTTTGGCATGCAAGTGTCACGCAACAGTTTCTCTAAAATTTTTAATTAAAGCCCAATAATGGAGACTGACATCTCACACACTATTACACACAAACAGTATCCCGACACGACCTGTTACAGACGACATCAACACCTGCATCTGCCACGGAGACAATTCCCTAGTCTCAAAAAGCATTAATGTACACTGAGAGAGACAATAATCCGAAATATACTTCATTCATGAACCTGAATTAATAATATATAAATGAGAGTGCTGACACATTGCTGGGTGGAGAGTCAGCAATTGGTTTGTGACTATGCCAGAGGTCAGTCTGGCTCAATTTGAATTAATAAATTGATATTCAAAGTGGATAAGCAAATCTAAAAACTCCTTAATAATGGTATTTTTAGATTGGTTCTTTCCTTTTTTATTATTTATTTGACAGTCTTCTCATGATTGATGGCATCTTTTCGGATGGATCTGTATTGAGTGTGTTCAGAGGTAGAAACCAGTGGTTGGAGGGTCTGGGGGAGGTGGGAGTGGCTCAGGAAGGGGGTGGGGACTGTTGCCAGCTGTGGCCACTGCATTGCCGTTGGGGACCAAACAACTTCCTGTGTAGGCCACACTAGCAGAGTTGAGTATAAAGCCTGTCTCCATCTGGAAACAAACAAACAAACAAATGTTAGAAGTATTTAGCTAAATAGCTAAAAGCTAGCTAAAAGTGAAATTATATATGTTAAAAATGTAGTATTGTATCAATTTCACAGTTACAAATATAAATAGGCCTACATTTTATATAAATATATAAAATATAGATAATAATAATAATTATAACATACAGGATGATTAGCATTGATAATTTTGTCAATGTCAATTAAAGGGGTCATATGATGTTTGTGTATTTGGTGTAATGAAATGTGTTTATGAGGCCTCTCTCCCTTAAGGTTAACAAAAAAAACTACATTATTTTCACATATGTCATTAAACCGTTTCTCCTCTATGACCCGCTCAAGAAATGCGTATATTCTCTCCCAAAGATCATCCGGTCTGAAAAAAAGCGCCCAGTGTGCACTGATTGGCCAGCCTATCCAGGCAGTTGCATTGGCGAATAACCTCAAGCGTCTTGTGACGGGAAATGTTACGCCCCCATACCATATTCACACCGATGCAGTTTGTTCCCGGCCGCTTGCGCCGCCGAGACCAAAAACATTCAAAAACCCATTTTACTAAACGCGAATTTGTTGCATCCAGTGGACGGACTAATTAGGAATTATAATGACTCATACTTCTTTTTTAAGCATTGCGTCTGCATCGCGCCGCATCAATATCCATAATAAACATAAACCCCGCACTGCATTTGTGATCGGAGGGAATGACCTAAGAGAAAAAAGGGCTACATGCTTCAAAACTCGGTTGAAGCGTCAGCCAGGGGCACATTCTTTACAATATTAATATAAAAAACGTTTAAGTCGTGAGTCAGAACAGCGGGCATTGTACAGTCTACTCTACCAGGATCAGGAACCAGTCCTCCATAAAAAATGTGCCGCACAACATCTGACATATTGGGGGGTGAAGTTCTGCAACAGGGTGGTACTTTCACCACGAACCACTACAACTTAACCACTAGATTTTAGTTGTGTTTTCTTTTGGATAGGGGTTATTAAAAAAGGCGTTTTTGTTGCTCTTTCACAACAAAACCACCCATAGCGAGCGTCACACACTCGGGTACAGGACCTGCCGGCCGGGTGGGCTTGCGGCAACCACATGTGACGACCCCGGGGGCTTGGACTCCGCGTTGTTCGCGGACCGGACAGCTGATCCGACTACGGACCCCAGCCCACACCGCGAAAGTTTACAGTCTATTTATTGACTCACCGACCAGCCCCACGGATCAGCTCCAGCTGACGACGCAGATATCGTCCTCTTTGGAAGAACTTAAACAACAATAGTAGTTCGCTTTTACAACGATAACACCACCAGCGCTTCTGACATGCCGCACCCAGCCAACAATCCTACAGCGAGAGGAACAAAAGGGTACCGGCCCCCTCCCTTCTTTCTTTGCTCGAATCGGGGAAAAGTCTTGGGCGCCTTCGGCGTATATCGTTATGCAAATCTTCACCACAGTGGACCCTTCCTTCCACACACCCACCCCACGCTCCTCCTCCCCCCCCCACATTCCTCTAACGGTAGGGTACTACGCACTATAGACATGTGGGCGGTGGGCGTGCTGTACTAGATGTCTTAGAAAGAGCCGTTTTTTAGGTAGCGTGGCTGACTCTTAAGTTTGAAATATATAAAGAATATCTCTTTGGTTTTGAGAATTTAGTCTTTGCAATTTTACAGATTTTCTTTATGCACCAAGAGTTTGTAGCACTCCAAAGAGAAAGGAAAAAATTTTAATCGCATCATATGACCCTTTTAAACCATTAGAGATCTTTAAGCAACTGAGGTGCATCCCAAATCGCCGCACTATGCATGTTCATGACGGTCTTTTTAGATATAAACTAGTAGCGAATACGTATCGTACGGAGTAAGTACAGTAGTAGTGTCTGGTCAGTAGTCGTGTTTCACTGAAAATCCGGAATAGAAAAAAAAAAAGTGCACTTTCCTTAATACCCAGATCATGGCTAGCCAAAACCAAAACTAACACATAAAAGCTTTAAAAAAATGAACATATTGGCATAATGTCAGTGCATATACATTCAGGAAACTGTTCACTTATTGGCAGATGAAACCGAATAATCCTGGGCTATATCACAAAGATGTTATAGTTAGCATATATGAAAGTGTGTATGCAGAGGTAATGTGACTGCTGGATTGTAGGTCCATGGCTAGCTAACGACCACTGAACTGCGGCATATTAAGCATCTATTCCCCTCAGACGACGAGCAAGGACCCTGAACACACACAACTGACAGAAAAAATCAAAGTCCTAGAATGTAGTGATGGGGCCGAATTGTCTCTTCTGTCTTTCCCTCACCTCTGCCTGATTCACATTTAGATGATTTGCATTCCCAATGTTAGTATGATTTCTAACTGTACCACCCTCTCATCTCTCTTTTTCTTTCAAAAAGTTGCTGCAGCAACTTTTTTGTAAAAGTCACACCCCACAATTGCCAAGCAAAAGTCCAACAGTAACACCCAACAGTATATATGACACAGTATTTGGTTGCGGTATGTCTAGGAATCTCAGTCCATTATGGTTTCAGTGTCTGCCCAGTGTGAACTCTAATTGTACTACCAAACAAGCAACACTACTTTGAGCACACACTAATTGATTGCCCCGTAGAATTAGACAACCAAGGGATAAGTTATGCACCAAAAGTGCTTAGCAAGCACTGATAACCCTTCTACAGAAAAACACAATACATACATGTGGCAAAGGACAAGAAGACCTTCCCATATGGAATAAAATGAGAGGTGCAGACAGGGGGCCATGGTCTTCTGATCTGCCTGCGCCATGACCACTGCGGTGGGTGGTCCTTGTGTGGAGGTCTATCTCCTCGATCTCGCGTCATAGCCCAGGCTCCCATTTCACAAGGGACTAGCATGCTACAAGGTGCCATCACAGTTATAGCGGAAAACGCCTGTTGATGCCTGGTGGGGTTGATCACCTGGAAGCTTACACTCCACTTAAGCTGAGATTTTACGATCTTAATCACATAGTCACTAGCATAATGCAACACAGCAGGCAACGAAAAACATCAACCTGTGTGGCCGGCCCCCCACCGCACACTCTAGAGTTGCCCAAGACTTTGTACTGTAGATCTACACGTGCATTGTGCATATCAGCACATTAGATGTGACCTCATTAGGTCTTGGCCCTTCTCCTTACCCGCGGCCCACTAGCTCCTCGTGCGCATTTCGGCCAATGGCCCCCAGGACAATGGATGGGGTGGATGGTGGCCGGGGGATTGTGCGTCGGGCTCGTCGTATCAGTTTTGGCAGGTCCAGAATATATTTTTACACTACAATATTAGCAATGAAGGACTGGGGCAAAAAGGGTACTTATCCCGCCTTTATGAACTTGTTCACCCCAAACATGAAAAAATTACTGCCATTACTGCCACACGCCCATGTTTCGTGGTACTCTCAAAACACACGGCGGGTACACAGCTGAAAACGGAAGAAGAAAAAATTCTGAATAAAGTCATGATTTTACAGTACAATTTTTAAGTATCTCAGTAGCTCTCAAACATTATTGTTATTAAACCCTGATCACATAGGATATTTTAACATGTCTTGTCCTTACTAATTTCTGGGCCTTGTCAAGTGGCGTTGCGCGACGTGCAGCCGGTCAGAAATCCGGGGCGATTTAGGCATTTCCACTTTGAGGGGGGCTTAGCCCCAATGAACGCTATAATACTAATAATAATAATAACACAAAATAAATAATTTTTTGTTGGACTAACAGGGTAGGGGATATACTACCAACTTATTGCAGGTTATTCCCTGCTCATTGCACATAGATGTAAGAACAGTGAGTAATGAATAAGCAAAATAAAGGATTCCTGTCACAACACACCACAACTCCCTGTTACTGTACCACCCCCACACACGAAATTATACTGTTTGCATTTCTACAAAGCTTTTTCTTTAGCTCAAGTATACAAACCTCTTTCTATGCTCAAGTGCTGTCTGTCACTGTCTTTAATCACTATTTTATACTGAAAGTTCAATTTTCAAATGAAAATGGCAACATGATCGTTTTATAAAGTATGCGTTCATATGGGTTAAGGGCTACATTTTCGCTGGAGGAAACTGTGGTGTGATGAGGGGTGAATGGAGCCTAATGAACAAGCCTAATGATTCAATGACCATTCATAAAGAACCATTTACTTCAATCCTGAATGAATCAGCATTTGAAAAATCAAATGAATGAATAAATGACTCGAAGACTTAATCATTAAGACATTTACCACCAACTACTGGCAGTTTTAGTTTATTATTTAAAGTATCATTTAATTAAATACCATCATTCTCTATCCATAGCTAAAAAACATTTTACATCAATAACTGGGGATTTAACGGGGTATATTTACCACCCAACCTAAAAACTGAGCAAACTGTTGTATAAGTTTTTACTCACCCTCATGGTCCAAAAGAGTATATGTAATAAATTTGATCAAACAAAATATTTTTTTGCTTAAGCTACTTTTTGTCAATGGTGCGGCTTGGATGCTTTAATAAACAAGTGGGACGCTAAAATTATCTTTTTGGAGTAATTTCTCAGCCAAATTTGATGTGCGATTAAAATTAATCCCACACAGTGAATTAATTAGTATTAAAAATTGTAATCGCTTACTCAGCCCTTAGTTTTTAAAGCTTAAGGGTTAACCTAAAGCTATAACTTTGTGCCTGCGATGTGGACCTGAACCAAGAGTTGGTTGGAAAACTCCTGGGCCCGCATCTTTGGTTTCCCCTTATCCATCCTTGATGGTTCTAGGACAACATTCCTATCAACCAATCAGTTTTTAGGATTAAGGGTTTGACAACATTTTTATCAACAATAATTTCCCCTTTGAGATCAGGATTTGAGAGTGTACTTGGGGTTTTGGATAAGGTTTGGCTGTTATATATTTTGTTGATCCAGGAGCTTGTCCAACTTGGTTAAATCACATTGCGCAACTATATCCTTCTTTAATTCTTACCTTACTGTGGGTGGCATCATGTGTCAGTTCCGAGCTATAATCTGTCAACGAGGGAAGGTCTGAAGGTGGGGCTAATCCCAGGATATGCTCCAGAGAGGAGTTCTGTTTGGTATAGGAGCTGTAATAAGTGGGTGCGACCTTTGGCTGCTGCTGCTGTTTCTGATAACCCTGCTGATAGGACGAAGACGAGGCCATGGCTCCCTGAAACTGACCTACATCCCCAGCTGTACTGATGTTCATCGTAAACTCCACCCCTGAATTGTCGGTTATATTGTAATCTACATGTGAACCCACTGTCTGTGTGTGCGTCAACTGGCCATTGGGAAAACATGGTCCATTTGTGACCAACTGGTCTGTGAAGTTGTATCCATGCCACTGGGGATCATTGTAGACCCCGTTTGGAGGGGTATCATTACCCACAGCTGTTTTTTGTTTATACTGGAATGGGTCAAGCAACTGGTTGTGCTGCCATTGCTGTGATTGTGCTTTACTAGTTCCTGTTATCTTGTCACCAAGTTGAGAGTTCAAGTTTTGTCTGCTTACTGGTGGTGGTTCACTGAGACCACGTTGGACATTGGGACACGGCTCGCGTGGTACGCACGAGTTTACCAACAAAGTATCATGCTGGGTAAATGTAGTTGTCTCAGAGTCTGTTGTAGACACCTGAGGTATTGGTGCCTGGATCCAGCTCTCAGTTTTGTGGCAAACTGACTGGCCATTGAGATGTTGCTGCATACGCTGTGAGAGATGAACTATGGGTGTTATCTGTTTTTGTGGCCAGAAAGGTACATGAGGATCAGGCATGGATGAAGTAATCTGAGAAGCTGACTCAGAAGCAGAACATGGCTCAGGGGGTTCAACAGAATCTAATGCCATGGCAGGGTTTTGAGCATCCGCCGAGTCCTCGATCCGATTCTCCAGTGAATCTTGGACGTAGGAAAGGATTTCGTTGTTGGTGAGAAGATCGTTCAGAGATGGGACGTAATCCGCTTCCATCTCTACCTGGATCATCCTCTCATCCAGAAGCAGCAATTCTAGGTCCTCTGCATTGAGTCCAAGGTTTTCCAGGGCAATGAATAGCTCACTGTTGGAGCAGCTTTCCTCATTTTCCAGGGACAGAGAGTCTAATGTTGCTAGTAGTGGGTCAAAACTTGATGGCTCCTGTTTGGAAACTGCAGTTACACCATTCTGCGCTGGATTCCAACTTTCATTTTCCACAGAAGAAGAGAAGGTATTAGTCTCTACTTGCTCACTGAAGAGGCTACTGTGGAATGACATTCTAGGCTCCATAGCAGGTTGGCAAACATAAACAGACTCGTCTTGTCTCATCATGGCTCCCAGCAGAGAACTTGGGTCCAGATCATCCTTTGAACTTTTGTCTATCTTGCTCTTTTTGGTTTTGTTGTTCTTGCTTTTGCCCTGAAGGGTGTCAGGGAAGCCTGGCATGGGGTAGCTGATTTGGTACAGCAGAGCTTCTCCAGTAGCAAAGGTGAATGGAAGATGCATAGATCGCTTCCTCAAATGCTCTCCGCCCTCTTCTTCTCTGAATAAATGGATAAAAACCTTGTCAGTGGATATGTAAGGACTTTCATCAAAATCTTGCTAATTTGCTATGCTATTTAACAGTTAGCATGCTAATAAACTAAATCTATATTTTGTAAATTGTTAGTGCAGAAATATAAATGAATATTAGCCTTAATATGCTTACACAAGCGGCCTCTGGGTGGCAATGATGTAGTCAGGCTTGCCATTTTTGTAGACGAGTCTAGCGTTAGCTTGTACCCATTTCCAGCGGTTGTCCTTTGTAAGCAGTCTAAACACAGTCAGGCCGCTTTCTCCAGTCTTGATCACTGCAATAGACAGTGCAACAGTTTGTAAACCCAGTTATTAGTTGAAATATACAGACCAGATTTTTCTGCCTTGTACCTTTTCTCTGCTATAGGCTGTTGGCTCCATATTGAATTACTGATTTTACTGGATTTACTGGCTCTAGTTCTACTCCTAACATCAAGGATTTATCCAATCTCCTCCATAATCTATGGGATTATAGGAAAATATTCCTTCTCCTGTCTCTTGCTGTCTGTCTGTCTGTAAAATCTCTCTTTCTCCCCTTCTTGCCGTAGACCACCATAAAAAAAATCTGAATTCACCAAATCCATTCAAGTCCTACCCATACAATTGATATTATCAGTCGATTTCACTTCCTGTCATAACATCTATGGATTATCTCCTGTGAACCACACTGAATAAGAGTACTGTCATTGTTCAAGCATTTGCCCAAGAGCACAGTGCTCATGTCTTTTAGTGTCACTAGTTTATTTTAGAAACCATGCCTTTGGCAATAATGTCAGCATGCATCAGCAGAAAGACAGCTCATAGCTATTTCTTAATCTTCTCGTAATTCAGTCAATCATATTATTAGTTATGTAGCATCTCAAAAACAACTTCTTTAGCTGGACTTTTTTAAACAGTACAACTCCAAAATGACAAATCTGAAGAAATAGGAAAAATCTTACTCCTGACATGGTTCTCTGCACAATACAGCATATCAGCTGCATGGATGAACTGGTACCCAGAACCTCGAACTCGCAACTCTGCCTCGGTGTAGCCAAGAACGATTTTACCCCTAAAACACAGGCAAAATCAACATCAGTGATTCTTACACCATTTTCTATTGTACTTATGGATATATAAACATATGTATACAGTGCATGTTACAACTCTTTCAAAAGAAATGTCCATCATTACTTAGCATCACAGGCCATAGGGGTGAAGTCCAACTTGTGTTTGGTTCTGAAAATCATGTTCTTGGTTCGGATCTCCATTATGGAAGGAGGCTGTAGGGGTGTCGCTATGGCAAACAGGGCGAGCTGGGGCGGCATTTGGCCTCCGTCATCCAGTCGCCTGTTCTGCCCATGCAGGAATTTCAGACGTCCTTGAAGATTCAGGGCCTTGATGGGGCATAAATAAAAATAAACATTGGAATAGCTCCTATACAAAAAAAGCATAACTCTGGAATTTAGTTTAAATTTGGAATTTAAAAACATCAACTTCAAACTACACAAAATCTAATAATAGAATGTTTCAAATGGTTGCAACTACAACAAAAAAAGAAAATAAACAAGAATAATAAAATTATGACATATAGAACAAACAAAAAATCATGTCATAATCCATTTGCATGAAGGACGTACATAACCGACACACGTAATATACAGTGGGTACGGAAAGTATTCAGACCCCCTTAAATTTGTCACTCTTTGTTATATTGCAGCCGTTTGCTAAAATCATTTCAGTTAATTTTTTTCCCTCATTAATGTACACACAGCACCCCATATTGACAGAAAAACACAGAATTGTTGACATTTTTGCAGATTTATTAAAAAAGAAAAACTGAAATATCACATGGTCCTAAGTATTCAGACCCTTTGCTGTGACACTCATATATTTAACTCAGGTGCTGTCCATTTCTTCTGATCATCCTTGAGATGGTTCTACACCTAAATTTGAGTCCAGCTGTGTTTGATTATACTGATTGGACTTGAGTAGGAAAGCCACACACCTGTCTATATAAGACCTTACCAGCTCACCACACGCCTGCCCCTCCCCCCCCCCCCCCCCACCACCCCCTCCCCCCCCCCCCCCCCGCTCCTTTCACCAACCCCTTCTCCCCCCCCCCTCTCTCTCTCTCTCCCCCTCTCCCCCCCTCCCCCTCCCGATTTGCCCCCTTTCTCCCCCCCCCCCTCATGTCAGAGCCAATGAGAAAGTCTAGGAGGTACAAAGGAACTGCCCGAAAAGAGCTCAGAGACAGAATTGTGGCAAGGCACATATCTGGCCAAGGTTACAAAAAAATTGAGGTTAAGGTTAATTAAGGTTCCTAAGAGCACAGTGGCCTCCATAATTCTTAAATGGAAGACGTTTGGGATGACTAGAACTTTTCCTAGAGCTGGCCGTCCGGCCAAATTGTGCTATCGGGGGAGAAGAGCCTTGGTGTGTGAGGTAAAGAAGAACCCAAAGATCACGGTGGCTGAGCTCCAGAGATACAGTCGGGAGATGAGAGAAAGTTGTAGAAACTCAACCATCACTGCAGCCCTCCACCAGTCGGGGCTTATGGCAGAGTGGCCCGAGGGACCGTGTGGAGTTGGCATGGAGTTTGCTAAAAAACACCTAATGGACTCCAAGATTGTGAGAAATAAGATTCTCTGGTCTGAGGAGACCAAGATATAACTTTTTGGCCTCAATTCTAAGCGGTACGTGTGGAGAAAACCAGGCACTTCTCATCACCTATCCAATACAGTCCCAAAAGTGAAGCATGGAGGTGGCAGCATCATGCAGTGGGGGTGTTTTTCAGCGCCCGGGATTTGCCAGGGACAGGGAAGACCCCTTCTGGGTTGCAATCAGAGGCCTGGGAAAGCATGACCCTTCCATGCGGCCAAAGTACAGGGATTTATTATGCGCCACCGAAAAACATTCTCCAGAGTCAGTGCTCAGGACCTAGGACGGGGCTTCCCCCTCCCCCTTTCCCCACCACCCGAAGGTTTACCTTCCAACAAGACAAGACCCTAAGCACACAGCCCTTTTCTTAAAATAAACGGACGGAGGTAGTTGGCGCTTCACAACAACCTTAGTGGAAGGTTCTTGAAGGCCCAGCCAGAGCCCTGACTTACTTAAACCCACCCATGAGCATCTCTGGAGAGACCTCAAAAAGGCTGTCACCAAAGTTACCATCCAAACTGACAGAACCTGGACGAGTATCTGCAAGGAGGACCATGGCACAGAGGAGCCCCAAATCCGGGTGTGACAACTGAAAAACTTGTTTTGCATCTTTCCCAAAAAGACTCATGGGTGTATTAGATCAAAAGGGTTCTTCTACTAAATACTGAGCAAAGGGTTTGAATACTTAGGACCATGTGATATTTCAGTTTTTTCTTTTTAATAAAATCTGCAAAAATGTCAACAATTCTAAGTGGTTTTTAGTCAATATGGGGTGCTGTGGGTACCTAATGAGGAAAAAAAAATAACGAATGATTTAGCAACAGGGATGCAATAGAACAAAGACTGTGGAACAAACCACTTTAAGGGGGTTCTGAATACTTTTCCGTACCCACTGATGTCCAGTACACAGTGGAGATGATGAATTTTGTCTGGCGTTGCCCTTGGCGAACCACAATGACCATAATTTGTCCTCGGAATCATTTGTGTCGGGGCAAAAATAGAGCTCAATCAAGGTCATACTATACATGAAGGCCTAGACTGCTCCAGATGTCCCGTAATACTCTGAACCTCGTTTGTTGTTTGTGATTGGTTAGCAAACTTAGACCATCTGTCTATCCTGGTGGAGCGGAGATACAACATCTAAAAGTCGACGGTTTTAGGTAGTTAGAATGATTAATTTTAGTGTCACTTATGAATATGCACAAACATAAAACTACAATACACATTTTGTGGCTGGAAAGCTCTCTTGACAACCTATTTGTTTTAATCGTTTCATTTCTGGGTTATCTGTTGATTTTTGGTACATGCCCTCCGATGTTAAAAATACGTCCTCCCCTGTTATGTTACAGTGGCTACACCAAAAGGGTCCAGTTTTGCAACATACACAAACAGAAAACATTTGTCAAACTGTATTTCATTTGGCGCAAATAAAAACGAAGCTTTCAGCATGACTCCTTTTCGCAACGGGTGGGCGGCGGGCGGGTAGCAATTAACATAATCACAGAGGGAAGCTACTGGCCTCATTACACCCGCTTCCCAAACCACACCTCTCGCTGTGAACCTCCCAAGAGAAATTAATGGTTGCATTCAAAAATGCCAAGAGGACAACAAACAAAAAATACTCAATGGAAAAGAGTTTGAAGTTGCTCATATTTTTAACTCTCATATTTTTTATTTCTCTGAGCACATGGGGAGACCCCTGTTAGCGGTCCGCTACTGACAAGCTAAGTGTAGTCATGCTATTCTTGAGGGAGATGGATTTGGTAAAGATGGAGTGGAGGGGAAAGAAAGTAAAAAAGAGAGACTGAAGAAATAAAGGGCAAGAGTACAGAGCTTTGCACGCATACGTATCTCTTCACTACTGTGTTGCCAAGATTAGCAAAGAAAGAGACAGCTGTCTGGCTGAAGAATGAATAGGAAAAATATTTTTGGAATAAAGACAGCTGAAGGAGTTGGTGGTCACTATTGTGCCTCATACTGTAGCTAAAGCCTGGCTTTCTTCAACTTAGCTTTAATTTATGCTAACAAGAACCGGTTCTCACTATTTTGCTCTATTTCTTCTAGGACAAATTAAAACCTGTTCCCCATGACCTTACTGCTCCTTTAAGACGGATTACAGAGGTGTTCCAACAATTCAGATCTCTGTGGATGCCAGAGGCGCAACACAAAGTCAGCTGCACTAACCTAGATGCAAACTCACTCTGTAATCTGGAACATCGGGGCTTAGAGACTTTGAATAGCAAGATATTTTCCATCATACTAATATTAAATTCCAAGAGGACTTCTAAATCAGTCGAAGTACGACGTTCCTGTGTAGGTTTTGAGCGCTTTAGCTGTTTGACACTGACCAGGAATCCTGAAGAATTGTCTAGGAGGCATCGGAAACGACAAACAAAAGTTCTCTCCAGGAAAGAGGAGTTCTCGGGAGGCAGCTGGTCAGGGTTGCACGTCACCAGCGACATACTTGGGGCAGGATCTCCATCTAAGAGAAACAAAAAAGAACTTGAGACTCTGTAGCATGTCTAGACTTTTTCAACCGGGGTTCATCATTATCCACTAACCACCGTTTCTGTTTTTATCCTTTCTGTTTGCTGTTATCCTTAATTAAAATGGACGTTTTAGTGACCATAACATTTATTTTGCAACTGCAGGAGCTTCCACTAAAGGTCAAACCACCCTCCTCCTCTCATTTTTTCCAAAAAAAAAAAAAAAAAAGGATCTCTCACTCCTAATTTGAGTGCTGTAAACTATTAATTTGAAGTGCTTTGGGTCTTTTATCATGAATTTGTTATGAATAATCATATCCTTTGGTTTGTTCTTACTAAAAAGTCAATGAAACAAAGTACCTTTTATTTTTAAAGCATGTAATTCATCAGTGTATCAAGACATCAACACTACCACATGGTTATTTAATAAAGAAACACTTTTTTGCTAAATTTCAAGGCAAAAATAACCCAATATAGTGGTACCATGATATAAAATTATATATTTCCTGACCTTGTGGGGATTCTTCTGTCTGCGTGCTGGTTGGAGGCGGGTTCAAGGCCCAGTGCAAGTTGCGTCTGAAGGCCTGCTGGTCTTCAGTATGAATGAGTTCGAACATATTTTGATGCATCACATCTGTCTGGGAGACCGAGGAACAAATGAAGAGGAACGTTGTGAGAGAATTAAGTTAAAATAAATTAAAATTAAAATAAAGGATTAATCACTTTATGGGTTTAAAATGTTTTAGAACCAACTACAAATGTATAAACTACCATTCAAAAGTTTAGGGTCTGTAAGATGCTTTAATATTTTTGAAATGCTCACCAAGGCTGCATTTATTTAATCAAAAATACAGTAAAACAGTAATATTGTAAAATATTATTACAAATTAAAATGACTGATTTCTGTTTCATTATATTTCAAAATGTAATTTATTTCTGTGAAGCAAAGCTGAATCATCATTACTACATTCAGCATCATTACTCAAGTCTTAAGTGTCACATGATCCTTCAGAAAGCATTCTAATAAGCTGATTTGGTGCTTAGGAAACATTAGGAAACAGTTGTACTGATTAATATTTTTGTTGAAATTGTGATATAATTTTTTAGGATTCTTTGATGAATAGAAATATAATGCATATTTGCTGAAAGAAAGTATCAATTTCTTTAAAAAAAAATGGTAGTATATGAATATAGAATATACATAGTTCTGAAATTTTTTTTAACTTGTATGTAAATACTGTCATATTTTTCATAAATTTTCTTTTCAATTATTAAATTTTTTACAATGTATTCACTGAAAAATCTCAAGTCTGACAGCATAAACTTTGACCTGCCATCAAACTCCCTCTTTTCTCGTCTAAACACGTTAAACCGAACAAAAAAGAGGACATCGTAAGCACATAGAATAAACAAATACAGTGACGTCTCCGTGGATAATTATAGGAAATATGATGAAGGGATTACGACCCAAACCCTTTTGTCCCACCCTGTGCCAGACTGAATCTCAGAGTAAAGCCTATTTGATTAAGCGCATTCAATTTCTACCGCATTCAAACTGTTGCTTGAGAGATACACTGCAGTATTAATCAGTATTAGGCAGATCTGATGAGCATTTATGTGTGTGTGCGCACTAAGAATAGAGGTGAGAAGTATGGAATGATTATCCGACAGCTGAGTCTGACGTAATATTGATTCTGGGAAAGTGTACGTACAGGGCATACTTATCAATCAGATTAAAACTGTGTCCTGATCGCTGAAAACTCATTACGTCATGCCTGGTTTGCTGCATAATTTTACCGCATAAGTCGCCCTACTACAAAATAGCCTATTTGCATCAAGAGCAACGTGACAAGTAGCATTTTTTTTTACACTTTTTAAAAGTCCGCCCCCTTTTCTGAACGTCTCCTTGTTGAAACACAAAACTTTTCCCCAAAATGTGTAATTCCGTCTGAGTATGTTTAGTGAGGAAATATATAGCAACATCCAATCTCATAGTACATATCCCACACCGGATAGTTGACTGTCAATTTCAGCGGTATATCGGAAGTAGTATCTACCGAAAACAGTCGGCACTATATGATAACATATGTGTTTTATAGTAAGAGGACTGTGAGCAAGGATAATTACCTTGGATGGATATCGAATGTAAATCATGGATGGTGTCGGAGAACAGTTAGAAGGAAAAATTATCACATTCAGCGGTGGAACCACAACACAAGCATTCTCATTGAGAGCTCCTGCTGTGGCCTTACCTGGTGATCTATAATCCAATACAGAACAAACAAATAAAAGTTATTACTGATAGGTTTGTCCTATAGCAGGTTTTTTTTTCTTGCAAATTCCAAATGGCTAGAACTCGCAATTTTGACTTTTCCCCTCAGAATTTTAAAATTACATCTCGCACATTCTCCCGTCTTCTTTTTTTCTTAGATACATATTGCATGTTCTCTTAAAAAAAATTTATATCTTAAAAACAAAACATTGAAGATATAAACCCAGGAATTCATGACTACTTTTTCACCAAGTTTAGATCTCGCAGTTCTTTTTCCCCTCAGAATTCTAAAATTACATCGCTCATTCTGACTTTTCTGTCTTCATAGTTGTGATTGAAAACCTGCTTTTTAATTGAATCACCACATTATTCTCTCAATTTGTTTTTTAAAGAACCCCAAAATGGCTTGACAAGTACAGTTTTCTTTTCTGTGTTTATGATTTCCTATTAAAACAGGAAGTTGGGGCAGAGCATATCAACCATTTTTTTTTGAGAAATGTACAATAGTCATTTGTTTAAGTTCCAGTTATAAACTTATGGAAGCCCGTTTCCGCCACCGTATAAAAAAAAATTAAAAATGTAATTGTGACTTTTTATCTCACAATACTGACTTTTTTCTCAGAATTGTGAGATAAAACTACCAAAACCTGCGCAGGTTCATAAAGTCAGAATTGCGTGAATAAACTACAAAACTGTGACTTGTTATAAGTCAGCACATGCTCGTTGATAAACTCGCAATTGCAAGTTATAAAGTTAAAATTGCGAGTTATAAAGTGTAATTCTGACTTTATTGAAGTTAAAAATTCATAATTGCGAGATATAAACTCGCAATTGCGAGAAATAAACTCAGAATTGCGAGTTTATACCTCACAATTCGGACTTTATAACTCGCACAATTGTGGTGTGCACGGAAATTAAGAATTAGTAAGATAATGACCATGAGAAAACATTTTCAAGATCAAGCAAAAGAGTTTCTCGAGAAAAAAGTCAGAGATCAGGAATTGTGAGATAAAAAGTCGCAATTACCTTCTTTATTTTTTTATTCAGTGGCGGAAACGGGCTTCCATATAAACTAAAACAAAGTTTAACTGAAAGGAGAGACATTTTCCCAGAACTGAAATATTGTACATTTTAGTTGCTTACAAGTACTGTTATCTGAGTACTGTACATTAGCATATGACAGCTAACAGATGTGCCTTAAAAGCCACAGAACTCAGTTTCACAGGAACAGGTTTTGCAATTAGCAAACGTTTGATGGAACTGTTCATTAAACAATAATTTTATAAACAAGTAGCCAAGTTTGCAGGGCCGCAAGAAGTTGAGTTACAATAACAATGCCAGACAAAAGACAAAAAACACGATGAAGACTAGAAATACACTGAAAGTAATGATTAAACAAGACATATCTGGAATTAGTGAACAATGGCATGAAGAAAGAACTTCACAATAAATGTTCCCATAATTAAAGTTCACTTATTACAAAAAAAACAAACAAACATGAAATGGATTCCCCCTTAACTGGGCAGTTTAATATAAGAAATATTAGCTATAAATGTGTGATGAATATAAATGGACCATGCTAATTCAGCAAAACCTTGACTGGATATTTAAATATGCAAAATAAATAAATACATACATACATAAATCTGAAAAGTATACACTATAGATTTGCATGTGAAAGAGCTAAACACCAGTGCTACAAAAAAAATTAGTGGCTAGTGTGTGAGCGTATGCGCTCCTTGTTTCGTGTTTGTGGGTATTTTTTGTGGAGGGGATTTTGCAGTTCATCACCATCTGGTGGGCTCTCAAGTGCTGAATCTGTGGATGTATGGTTTAATTGGACCCATCACAGACAATACAAAACAACTGCTGTTGGCTATCCTGACGGACTGTATAGTCACTGCACAAAATCCACCAGCATATATAAACATGACGCGTCTCTTGAGCTATCCTGAATGTGACAGCCTGGTAGCAGGTTTGTTAGAACAAGCGCGGAAATTTTTTCCCGGGCTGGACAGTCTAGCGTCTAACATTGAAATAAGTACAATGTTTCACTTTTTACAAGTACCTGATTCTTTTGAGAACATTCTTAAAAATATGAAATACATTTATGTTTTGAAATGAAATATAAAATAAAACGAAATTACTGCTAAATTCTGAAACCTAGGCTAACATTCCATATCATGGAAAAAATAATATTATAAATTAAAATGGTTCTTTTAATAACATCAATAATAAGAAAACAAGACAACACAGATTCACAGAACAGTCTCAAAGTGCAACACTGTACTTCGGGTGGTCAGCGCCGCTTGGGCATGGGAACTCCCTCTGAGCTGTAAACTAATCCGGGGCTCTCTTGAAAATCCTATCGAATCACACTTGTGCTCGAAAGCACAAAAGATTGGAAGCACTGCACAACTCCTAAAACTGGAAGGTTATAAGGCAACAAGCAATAAATAACTAAATTACCTCATTCACTTTATACGTGATCGTCTTTTCCAGATAATACTAATAAGGTGGCTCAAACATGCCACACAAGAAGTGCATTGTGCGTTACCCAATCCTGCATGCTACAGCAGGATAGCGTTCTATCTCCAGCGCTCCCTCTCGATTTGCCCCCCGCTCCCCCCCCCTGAAACATCTACCGCATTGTATGCCAACAGCACAAACAATACATAATCACTACATGCACAACGGGTCCAAACACGACTCAGAAACCATGGCCGAGAGTCAGACGTCCTATATAAATATTTCCGGCTTGTTGGTGGCAGAACAGCCCACCGGGAGCCGCTCTCGGGGGGCAAGGAGGGCGATGACGGCGAGCGATGGCCCGTCAGGAAGACCATTACTAACAAATAGTACCACTGCATGTTCACAGTCAGCCACCCACACAAATTTCTTATACACAAACACAGCGGAGAGACGAGGAGTGAGTGATTTATGAGAGAAGAGAGACGAGAGAGATTATGAAGCAGTGTGAAACAACAAAGCTAAGTAGATAGATAGATAGATAGATGATAGATAGATAGATAGGTAGATAGATAGATAGATAGACAGGTTAGCTAGGTATACAGGTAGATAGATAGATAGATAGACGGACACACACATATAGACAGATAGAATGATAGGAAGGAAGGAAGGAAGGAAGATTACAGGAAAAAAGAAAGGACAGGACATGACAGGAAAAAGAAGAAATAGACTGGAAGAATGGAAGTGATATATCGATGGATAGGAAGAAAAGAGGGGAAGAAGGGCAACCCCGCGTTCTAGCAGGAACACAAGAAACAAGAAGGCAGGAGCAATCATGACAGGAAGCAAGGAAGAAATAGCCAGGAGCAGGAAGGAAGGAAGTACCTAGATGAGTTGATTGGAAAGAATGAAGGAGGGACAGGAATGGAAGGAAGAAAAGATGGATCAAATGGAAGGGAAAAAGAAGGAAGGAAGGATAGGAAGGAAGAAAGGAAGGAATAATGGAAGATAACAGTAATAAAGTAAGGACATGACAGGAAGGAAGGAATAGACAGGGAGGAAGGAATGAAGAAAAGATGGATCAAAGGATGAAAGGAAGAAAGGAATGATGGAAGATAACAGGAAAAAAGGAAGGACATGACAAGAAGGAAGGAAGGAAAGAGAGATGGAAGGAAGGAAGGAATGAATGAAGAAAAAGACTGGTAGGAAGGAATAGAACGGATGGAAAAAAGGATGGAAGAAAGATAACAGGAATGGAAGGATGGAGAACAAGCAACGAGGGATTCCGCCCAGCCTCCCCTCCCTCCCCACACCCCACAAGTAAGGGAAGGACTGGATTGATGGATGGAAAAAAGGATGGAATAAAAGAATGAAGGAAAAAAGGAAGGAAGGAAGGAAGAGAAGAGAGACATGGATCGATAGAAGACCGGAAGTAAGGAAAAACAGACAGGAAGAAAGGAAGGAAGGAGTAAAAGAAGGAAGGAATAGACATAAAGAAAGTAAAAAAAGGAAGGATGAAACAAATAGGAATGAAAGATAAAGGATAATAGGGACTAGGAGAATGTGAAAGCATTAGTGAGGAAATGAAATGAATAAAATGAAATCATATAGACGTGAGTGGACAGGTGGCTCAAACTTCTCAGAACTGCTGTCACCGGATGGACAGAGCAAAACTTTCAAAGTAAAAAAAAAAAAAGAGCATACTTTTACCTCTTATTTTACCCTTCCTTTATAATACATGAGAGCTCTATCTGTGCATTATTCATGCCTAAGTGTCTGAAACGAGAACAAGGCCGGGCAGAAATAGCCTCTCCTCTTTTCTCCTCCTCTCCTCCTCGAGGACATCGCTTTAAATTACTCTTTATAACATACTTATGGCACATGGACACCATATAAACACACACAAACACACACATGTTTGTCCTTCTGACCTGTAGTAGGAGCTCTCCCTCATGCAGCCAGCCGTCAACCAATCCTGTTGCTTTAATGTTGTCATGGTTACTGTTGTTTGCCGACAAACCATTGGAGCTGTGGTTTTTCAGAGCGACTGTTGAAAGAAAAAGAGAAAGAAAAATGACATTATGTATGTTGTACAACTATAATTAGTAGTTTTTAAGTGAAGCATTACTATTACTACTGTATTTGAACAAACCACTTGCAGAGTTGAAAATGTTCAACTTATGCCACAAGCAATGGCAGCGGCGTGAAGCATCAGACCCACAATTCAGTTTGGCAACGCACGACGTTACCCATTCAAAGTAAATGAGAAGTGTTAACGTGTGAATGCACCATTATAGCTCAACTTTGTCTCAGGATGTTTCTACCAAAATTCATTATGGGAAATTCAAACAGACACAAATTAGACATTTGCTGACATTCAATAAGAGTTCAGAAATTAATTAACATGGTTAGCATACGGATAGTTCAACCAAAAATTTAAATTCTGTCATTAATTATTCACCCTCATGTTGTTCTAAACCTGTAGGACCTTCATTCATCTTCGGAAAATAAATTAAGATATTTTTGATGAAATCTGAGCGCTTTTTGACCCTGCATAGACAGCAGCGCAACTACCACGTTCAAGGACCAGAAAGGTACAGTAGTAAGGACATTGTTAAAATAGTCCATGTGACATCAGTGGTTCAACCGTAATTTTATGAAGCTACGAGAATATTGTGTGCAAAGAAAACAAAAATAACTTTATTCAACAATTATTCTCTTCAGTTGCGTGGCGTTAGGCAGGGTCAGGAAAGCTCTCGATTTCCATCAAAACATATCTGTTAAGTTGGTTCGACGATGAACGAGGTCTTACGGTTTGGGGCATATGAGGGTGAGTAATTAATAACAATTTTCATTTTTGGGTAAACTATCCCTTTAAGTTGTCAAATCTTTGTAGTTATATTGAGATCTCTGACTTTATTACATATTTTACCGAAACTAATTAGAGTTTGAGACATTGTTGAGAAGAAACACCAAAATCAAACCAAACCAAAGAATCAAACCAAAGTCTCCGTTAGTTCAATTGTTATATTCAGTTAAAATACAGTTGAAAATGCAGTTTGCAAACAGGTTTCCCACACACTCTGCCACTGGTCAGGCAGACTGATAGCCCCGCCCCAAGCTCATGCCATTGGCTGAGCTACTGTTGCCGTGCCAGGCTGGTCGGAATTTTTAAACAAACAGCAATGTTTTGATAGCGCCACAGAAACACAGTGTTTTAAGGATCTCAACCTACAAATAGGTAATTACTAAAATAGGTATAAAAAAGTATTTTATCATCTAAAAATCACTTCAAATGTAATTTAAGGTACTTCATACTTTCTTCTACTTGGTATTCAAAACGCGCTCTAAAAATGAGTTTGTGCTTTTTTCGTCTTGGCCAGTAATGGATTTGCTCTGTGTGGCCCTCTCTCAGGACAAGACAAACTCTGTTGAGCATTAGAGGAGGAACTGACCTACAAACGACAGGGGAAATGGAGAGAGACAGGCCAGGCGAACAGGGATATGAAAAGCTTTTTTACTGACAGAGAGAAAGAGAGACAGAAAGAGAGTGAGACGGAAAAGGAAAAGAGGAAGCACTTTTCACCTGTGAGAACATACGTGGAAAACGCATTTGGGCACGGTGAGAGAAAGGTCGACATATGCAATGTGTCATATTTTATTAGCATCTTGTAGCTGATATTAAAACTGTGAAGTGCTCAGCACAGTTTCGAACATTTGTTTGTTGTCATCATCCAAAAAGGTCCACAATAACTGAACTACTATTTGCGCCAATTATTTCCACAAACATAAACTCACTGAAGCAAATGCCTCTAGATGTCATAAAAACTAGCATTTGATGATTATATGTAGCTCCTTTTATTCTCCTTCGGAAACCTCTGACCCTTTTAATAGTCCTGCTGCGTGACCTATCATGACCCCTGACCACTGTCGAGACATGATGCAATGAGGGACAAAGAGGTTAATGTTATTCTTTGAGACATGAGGACACAGTCAAGAAGAAAAATTTAATGTTAAGACTTTTTTCATAGAATACATCTTGGATTAAGTTTTCTTAAGCCTATTTGCAATTTTTTGTTTTATAATTTAGATATTTAATTACAATACATTTCAAATGTAAAATTTTACAATAACAAATGTATTTTAATTTTTGTAATTGTTTTGTCTATAATTACCATATAATTAAAACAAAAATATAATTAAGATTTAAAAAAAAATCTATATTATTTAAAAATAAAGGGTAAAAATAGTTTACATAATTCGTCTGAACCAGTTAATCCCTTCATAATAAAGTGGTTAGACCACCACTGCTTTAGTCTGTTTCCCATTTACCGTTCAAAAACCTCACAATGTACTCTGTTGCAGCATGAAATAAGCGTGACCAATATCAGTATTTACATACGCCATGGGTGTCAAACTCATTTAACCCCAACTCATTGGCGTTCAAAGGCTGCGTTGAACAAAACATCGCATTAGGGGGGCCACAACAATTTTTCTAAACATTTATGATTTTTGTTAAACCTCGGTGCCCCAATGGAGAACTCGTGCTCTTCTGGAGCAAATAAAGTCCAGAATCAACTTTAAAGGGGTAGTTCACCCAAAAATTTAATTAAATTCTGTCATTAATGCGCATAAATGCACATCGCAGAGCTTGTGGAAGATGAGCATTTGTGGTTAAAAAGTAAATAAATTTATTTTTTTTAAGAAAATGACAATCGTTTTGCTAAATAAGACACTTATTTCTCGACTGGGATTATGTAGAGCCCTTTCAAGCTGCATTGAAACTGCAATTTGGACCTTAAACCCATTGAGCACCATTGAAGTCCACTATATGGAGAAAATCCTGGAATGTTTTCCTCAAAAACTTAAATTGTTTTTGTGACTGAAGAAAGAAAGACATGAACATCTTGGATGACATGGCGGTGAGTAAATTATCAGGAAATCTTTATTCTGGAAGTGAACTTCTCCTTTAATTAATCACCCTCATGTCGTTCCAAACCCGTAAGACCTTTGTTCATCATCGGAACATAACTTTATTCAACAATTCTTCTCCTCCCCATCCCGTCTGCCGCAGCATTGTGGAGAGTTTAAAATCACGATGCATGCGCATGCTTTCCTCTGCATGTAAACAACGCATGCACATGCTGCTGCTAACGTTGAACACGCATTGTTTACATGCACAAAAAGTAAAAGAACAAAAGTACAAAAAGTATTCTTGTAGTTTCATAAAATTATGGTTGAACCACTGATGTCACATGGACTATTTTAATGATGTCCTTGCTACCTTTTTGGGTCTTGAACATGGTAGTTGCATTGCTGTCTATGGATTCTCGGATTCATCAAGAATATCTAATTGGTTTCAAGGATGAAACGAAGGTGGATGGGTTTGGAAAGGGACATTAGGGGAGTAAGTAATGAAGATTTTCATTTTTGGGGTGAACTATCCTTTTAAATTTGCCAAGGAAGCCTTTTGAAGCTAGTGCAATTGAATGTTCACAAGCAATCTTGTTCTCAGGTTCTCAGGTAACTTCTCAGGAAGTTCTAAGCGGCCATGCATTATTATTTTTTTCCTTCTTGTTTTCTCGTTATAACGACTTATTTTCTCGTTATATCGACATAACGAGAGTTGTTTTCTCGTTATAACGACTTAATTTTCTCGTTATATCGACATAACGAGAGTTGTTTTCTCGTTATAACGACTTAATTTTCTCGTTATATCGACATAACGAGAGTTGTTTTCTGGTTATAACGACTTAATTTTCTCGTTATATCGACATAACGAGAGTTGTTTTCTCGTTATAAACGACTTATTTTCTCGTTATATCGAAATAACGAGAGTTGTTTTCTCGTTATAACGACTAATTTTCTCGTTATATCGACATAACAAAAGTTGTTTTCTCATTATAACGACTTAATTTCTCGTGATCTCGACAAAGTTTTTTTATTTTTTTTACAATGATTGTTTGATCTACTGTTGTTATAGTAACGAACTCAATCTGATGGACAGATAAACCATGCGCTCTTACTGTAGCCTAGGTCGTGGATATTTCAGCAAAATTTTGCTTCGCCTAGTAATAACGTCTACAATACAAAAAAAAGGCTGATCAATCACGGTTGATATTTCCAGAGACAGAACGCTAAACATTTTGTTTGTGTAATTAACATGTTTAAATGGTCAAAGCAACACCGCAAACACAGGCAGAGCGCCTTCAGGATGCAGAACTATTCTGAAATCTTTTAGAGCTGCTTGGATTCAACTCACTTTCAATTTTCCTTTTATTTGAAAGAAAATTATATATAATTTGTAATTTTTAGTAGTCATTATATGCTGTGACTGATATCATGTGCGTTACAAGCTTCTGTTTGAAAAGAGCGTTCATGTAGCTATGTGTATATGTGTGTGTGTGTGTGAGAGAGAAAGTGTGTGTGTGTGTGTATGTGTGTGTGGTGTGTGTGTGTGTGTTTGTGTGGTTTCCACAAAGAAATGTAGAAAACACAAAAGATTACAACACTGTAGAACATCACTGAATTAAATTAGCCTATACACTTTACAAATAAATCACATTTCTTATCAATATACATCTAATGATTAACAATAAAGATTAATAATAAGGAAAAGAGGCACATTACAAATAGCCTACGTCTTTGAAGCCTGTCCTACTGTAGATAAACAGAACAATCCCCGCTTATTAACTAACAATAATGTACCTCAAAGAAGCACAAATAAAGATATAGGTGCAAACAGAATACAGTGACGTCAACCTTGGTTTTAATAAGCAGTTATTATTTTGTGACACAGAACGCGTAGGTGAAACTCATGCATCTAGCAAGAACTTAATACACAAAATAGTCATATTGATTCAAGCATTTAACATTTATGAATGAATTAAATGTCAGTAGCCTAATGAACAATACTGTACAAATTATAGCGATCACGAGGTCGTTCATATTCTATCCCAAACGCGTACAGTAAAGTGGACATACAGTATAGCCTACAACACCCCATCAGTTATATTCAGGTCAGTAGTGCCACCTGTTGGCGCAGTTTTGAAACTTAGAGAACAACTCTCGTTATGTCACTATAACGAGAAAATTAAGTCGTTATAAAAAGAAAACAACTCTCGTTATGTCGATAAAACGAGAAAATTAAGTCGTTATAACGAGAAAACAACTTGTTATGTCGATATAACGAGAAAAATAAGTAGTTTTTACGAGAAAACAACTCTCGTTATGTCAATATAATGAGAAAATTAAGTCGTTATAACGAGGGGGAGAAAACAACTCTCGTTATGTCGATATAACGAGAAAATAAGTCGTTATAACGAGAAAACAACTCTCGTTATGTCGATATAACGAGAAAATAAGTCGTTATAACGAGAAAACAACTCTCGTTATGTCGATATAACGACAAAATAAGTCGTTATAACGAGAAAACAAGAAGGAAAAAAAATAATAATGCATGGCCGCTTAGAACTTCCGTACTCAGGGCATAAGCACACTTACCTATATAAAGTAGCTACCTGTGAGTCAAGCAAATGTTTTTAGCATAGCATATTTGAGAAGATTAGGCTTTGTTATGAAATAGCAAGCATAGCAGCAGTTAGCGCTGAAAATAGGAGGCTAAGAGCATTTCAGTGCCCCTGACAATCCTTCTTATATGCTTCAAAGAGAGACGGGATGTTTAAGGCCCCTTTCCCATGATCTTTAGCTCCTGTCTCATAGAGCTGGGGACAAAGGGTGAAGGGCCACGGCAAAACTGAGACCCAACTCTGCACGCAACTACATATGCATGTATGCCAATGACACTGCGTCACATACATACACAAATGAGCAACAAAAACATGAAAGAACCCAAAATCAAAATAATAACAATAATAATAAAAAGTGAAGCAAAAATCGTAAATAAAAACAAAGCATATTAATACATAAAATAAATGATAAATATAAAAATAAATAATTAAAAATATAAAAACGTTTACTCTTTTTATTACAAAATGTTAATATATTATCCTTAGCATATTTATGACACTATATCTTGAAATCGGTCCTTAAAGGCTTTATTTCTTAAACGGAATTCTTAATGTTCGCTGTAAGTGCTTTGAAATTAATTACGCGAGGTAAGTTGTCATCGTACCTCCAGGTGAATTGAGTTAGTGAAAAAATGAGTTAGGTTCCGGCTGTACGCATGCTCGTGCCCTGTGGGGTTTGTACTGTGGCTAAGTAGAGGTGCCGTTGTGGGTACATGCACATCGCACCCTGAGCGCTGCAGCTCTCTTGGGACGGAGGATCTGGAAAAACCTCGCGCTACATGTTGTGGCTTGATTCTTGGGGGTTAAGGTGGAGTCAAAAACGTTGAAAGGAAATATAAATTCAAGGAATTCAAAGTCAGCATTCGTTAGTAGTAGGAAAACAGAAAGAGATACAATTTTAAACAAATAAATATTAATAGTATATTACTAAAAATTGAACAAATGTTATATCTTCAATAAAAAAATTAAAATAAAAAAAAGATAAATAATAATAGATATAGTTATTGGATTAGATATAGATCTTAACCATGATTAAACAAATAATCAGTGTGTGTGTATATATATATAGATAGAAAGACAGACAGATAGATAGATAGATAGATAAGTGGGGAGAAAAATATTATTAGTCAGCCACCAATTGTGCAAGTTCTCCCACTTAAAAAGATTGAGAGAGGCCTGTAATTTTCATCATAGGTATACCTTAAGTATGAGAGACAAAATGAGAAAAAAAATCCAGAAAATCACATTGTAGGATTTTTAAAGAATTTATTTGCAAATTATGGTGGAAAATACGTATTTGGTCAATAACAAAATTTAATCTCAATACTTTGTTATATACCTTTGTTGGCAATGACAGAGGTCAAAACGTTTTCTGTAAGTCTTCACAAGTTTTCACACACTGTTGCTGGTATTTTGGCCCATTCCTCATGCAGATCTCCTCTAGAGCAGTAAATGTTTTGGGGCTATCGCTGGGCAACACAGATTTTCAACTACCTCCAAAGATTTTCTATGGGGTTGAGATCAGGAGACTGGCTAGGCAACTGCAGGACCTTGAAATGCTTCTTACGAAGCCACTCCTTCGTTGCCTGGGCGGTGTGTTTGGGATCATTGTCATGCTGAAAGACCCAGCCACGTTTCATCTTCAATGCCCTTGCTGATGGAAGGAGGTTTTCACTCAAAATCTCACGATACATGGCACCATTCATTCTTTCGTTTACACGGATCAGTCATTCTGGTCCCTTTGCAGAAAAACAGCCCAAAGCATGATGTTTCCACCCCCATGCTTCACAGTAGGTATGGTGTTTCTTTGGATGCAACTCAGCATTCTTCTCCTCCAAACACGACAAGTTGAGTTTTTACCAAAAAGTTCTATTTTGTTTCATCTGACCATATGACATTCTCAAAATCCTCTTCTGGATCATCCAAATGCTCTCTAGCAAACTTCAGACGGGCCTGGACATGTTCTGGCTTAAGCAGGGGGACATGTCTGGCACTGCAGGTTTTGAGTCCCTGGCGGCGCAGTGTGTTAATGATGGTAGCCTTTGTTACTTTGGTCCCAGCTCTCTGCAGGTCATTCACTAGGTCCCCCGTGTGGTTCTGGTATTTTTGCTCACAGTTCTTGTGATCATTTTGACACCACGGGGTGAGATCTTGCGTGGAGCCCCAGATCGAGGGAGATCGAGGGAGATTATCAGTGGTCTTGTAGGTCTTCCATTTTCTAATAATTGCTCCCACAGTTGATTTCTTCACACCAAGATGCTTACCTATAGCAGATCAGTCTTCCCAGCCTTGTGCAGGTCTACAATTTTGTTTCTGGTGTCCCTTGACAGCTCTTTGGTCTTGGCCATGATAAGGTTTGGAGTGTGACTGTTTGAGGTTTTGGACAGATGTCTTTTATACTGATAAAGAGTTCAAACAGATGCCATTAATACAGGTAACGACTGGAGGACAGAGGAGCCTCTTAAAGAAGTTGTTACCGGTCTGTGAGAGCAGAAACTTGCTTGCGGTAGGTGACCAAATATTTATTTTCCACCATAATTTGCAAATTATTTCTTTAAAAATCCTACAATGTGCTTTTCTGGATTTTTTTTCTCATTTTGACTCTCATAGTTGAGGTATACCTATGAAAATTACAGCCCTCTCTCATCTTTTTAAGTTGGAGAACTTTCACAATTGGTGGCTGACTAAATACTTTTTGCCCCACTGGGAGATAAGATGCCCAATAAATTAAATTATAGAAATATATATAAAGGAAATATGAATAAGTAGTTCAAATATCAGTATTATGTAATTATTCAATTATTTACAATGTAAATAGAATAATAAAACAGTATTGAAAATGGTGTGTGGAAACATAATATCTAAATATTGTTCCAAAAAAATATTTGCTTACAAAATGAGTTAAAAAATGAATATATTAAAGCATTAGTGTATGTACACATTATTAAACTATAATATATATATAGATTATATATATATATACACACACACACACAAACACACACTATATATATATATAACAGGTGTTGCAAAAAAAGGAAAAGAAAAAAAAAGGAACAAAAAAAAGTTATTTTAGATCCTGGTTAAGAATATACATATTGATTTTATATTCAGAAACAACTTTTAATATATGAATTCATTTATTTTAACAAATTTCAATAAAATGCATTTTAATAACATTCTCGTTTCTCTGTGTTACAGGTAAAAGACTGTAAAAGGAAGTGCTGTTTCATTTGTTTTGTGAGGAAGATAAAACGAGAGAACCAGAAAGAGGCTATGCTGGGTATCAAATATTAACACTCCATCCAAAGCGGCACGTCACGTGTGGGCGTCTGCGAGTGGCCCGAGGGATTGTGAAGATCAGGCAAAATTCTGCTGAGCCCGGCTGAACACAGCGCTCGAGAGCGACAGCCAGCAAACGATAAAAACATCACAACACACGTCTCTCAGTGCATACAGATGAACGACTCGCAAGTAAAAGAGTCACACTTGCTCTCTTTTTCACTCCCTCCTCCTCCTATCCGTCTTTCTTGGCAACATCTCACTCAACTGTGGCTTAAAGGTTCGCTAAAAGCTTAGCGCTGGCATACAGAGGCCTGCTAAACGCTACGGTGCGCTAAACTCACTCATACAGACTCTAAAACAAACAAACAAGCAAAGAACATAAAATTGGGGTTGTACAAACATTGCTACCACACGCTATTTCAATCTAAAAATGTTGCTGTTTGGTTTTAGGATCAGTTTATGCAAGGCTGTGTTGTCCAACACAGTTAGCATGCTAGTCACAGTAACACTCAGGTCTAAAGAGAAACTAGATGTCAAACCATCAATTATGATAGCATTAGTCTTGCATAATTAATGATTTATTCATGAAGGGGTGAGATTGTGTCAGAGGGCGGAGCAAATGATCTCAGTGACAAGAAGTAAGTTTAAAAACAGGAAGAAATAGCTACTGAATCATTAAAGATGGAGATTTAATGGACTCTGATCAGGAGTTATACTTTAAAGCTGCTTTCATGAGCTTGATATTTTTCATTCACAGTTTTAATGCAGTCTGCTTTTTCTTTCTTTTTTTTTTTTGCATGATGGCCTGTTAAATAACTGTAAAGTGAAAACTCTTGGATTAGATTCAGAGTATGCAAATCAGTATGCATTATATATTGAGACACATTTCTATACAGTATACAGAAAAAGCAGAAATGAAAACATTTGTGAAACTCTAAAACAATCTGTAAAAATAGGGCACAATATACTGTATTAAATTTGAAGGACTAGATATTATATATATATACATATCTAATATTTTTTTTTTTACAGGTGTTTACCAGTATGTGAATTTTGTACACGTTCATGGCTTGGGTTTAGAGTTAACAAAATATCCCGTAAAATTAATGGATAAGTTGTAATGAGCTGGCAGTACTGTTTCTGTTATTTTATGGATTCATGGTTTTTTTTACAGTATTCCAATGGCAAACTGCATGTAAAATAAAGAACATTAAAAAGATTAAATTAGCCTATTGTAATAATAATGTGGAAGTCAACGGCTATGCTTAGATGTTGTAACAGATGTAATTGTAACAACTATGTAATTTCAATTAAAATATTTTAACAGTGTAGCCTCAAAAAATAAAAAAAAGCCCACAAAAAGATTTTTTTGCATAAATGTCTAGAAGAATTAGAGAAATAAAATGCATGGGAAAAATTATAAATATTTTAATCCATTGCTGCTGCTAAAAATAAAATAGCATAAGAAAACAAAACAAGCACACTAAGAAAGAATTGCATATAAGAAAGTGCATGAAAAAATCCAATTAAATATTTGATGGTAACAGACCTAAAATAAAATAAAATAGGAATTAAAAGACATTAGCCTACTAGAACATATGATAAAATAAACAGCTGGTGGGGCGGGCTTTAGCTTGCAATATGTAGGCAGAATAATTGTGTCTGTCCGACAGCTGCATGCACACTGAACACCAGCGAACAACCTCTGTCTCCTTCACCTAAAACACAGAACACACACAAACACACACACACACACACACACACACACACCACACACACACACACAGAGCGAGTCCCTCCACTGGATGTGCTCCTAATTGTGTGAGTGTGTGTGTTTACAGTATGTGTGTGTTTCTCCCTAAAGCAGAAATCTCGTCCACATTTCGATGTATTGTAGTGTGACAGCGGGGCGGCAATGAGCAGAAACACGTCAAAAAGAGGCGGAGCTGCTTATGGATTTTTTTACTGCAGTGTTACTGATGTAATTACCCTAGAAAAACAGCAACACACTCCTGATGAAAACAAAACAGTTTGTGGGCTGCACTAGGATGTAAAAAGAACATTTATTCAGTTGGTTTTAGGAATGCAAATGCATCCTAAATACCTTCTTACCAAAAAGATTTTGTGAGTTTTTTGAATGCATAATTATTTGATTAACCTATATTTTAATTTGTTAACAGCTGCAAATAATTCAAAATAATAGCTTAATCGCTTAAAATAATAGATTATAATAATAATAACTAGAAAAAAATATTAGATTGATATGCATTCACAGATGTGTATATCATCAAAGAATCTCATTTTTAAAAATTGTAACCAATTGATGGTACTAAAATGTAATAATAAATAAAATGAATAAAACATAAAAAATGAAATCAATAATCTATAATTTAGAATAAATTTGCCTACATTTTTATTGAATTCAATCGACATGCTTTAAAATTTTTTATAAAATTGAATAAATTAGCCTAACTATATATCTAGCTAAGTAATTAGTTTATATTGAGCAATAGAATATTGTAAATTAATACAAAATGACAAAAGAAAACCAGAAGTAATATATGAAAGATCGATTTCTTTAAAATGATCTTTTTGACATTTTTTTTTTTATACTGTTTTTTCGATGTGTGTGTATTTTAAATTGTTTTTTTTTTGGTTTTTTCCAACAAATCTATTTATATCAGATATATAATCACAATTAATTTCTTAAATAAATCTTAATCGATTGACAGCCCTAAAATTATTAAAAAAACAATGAAAAAATTTAATAAAATAGAAAAATAAATTAAAGTGAAATAAATTAAAAGATGCCAAAGTTTAATAAAATAGGATTAGAGGTTTGTTAAAACCCTAAAATGTTGAGCGTTATGCTGATTTCTTCAGCTTGTTCCTCCTGACCTTTCACAATAAATAATTTGGCAGGGTCAGAGAATAAAATAGGTCCAAAAGGTGTCGGTTCCCCCACTTTGAAACGAGCTGTAAAGATGTGAACCTTTGGTTTTATATGATACATCACAGATGTTAAAGTACTCCAGTAACAAGGTGCAAAAAGAATGTTTTTCATTCCATTAAATCCAACTATTGGGTTCATAACTTGTGTTGAAATCACCATGGTATCCGACCTATAAACAGATCAAAGTTGAAATATCTTCATCGGCCTTGACCGGGGAGCGTTTAGCTCGTCAAACAGAGAGATATTCAATCTGTCTGTCCAAACGAATGGACAATTAAGCTCAGATGTGAATCGTTCCAGACGGGATTTCGGTTAAGTGGCAATTCAGCGAATCTGATCCAGTGAATTTGATTACATCACAGCTCACATCATTCCTGGAAAAGCAGATGAACAAACAAAACCACACACAAATATTCTCAAGAGGAGATCTGTGAATTAGTGAGGTCGTTAGCCTTAAAATCCCTGTAGTGAAAACCAAGTTTTTTATGTTGTTTATTAGTCTATATTGTGTTTTTAATAGGCCTTTAGACAAACCATGTGCCAATCTATTAATCAACACCATTGCTGAGTATTTTCTCCTTAAAACTGTAGTTTCCCAAAGGCTGACCCAGAAACGCGGTTTGAAATAGCCCTTTTTTGCTACGTCACAAACTACAATAACCAATCACATCAATGGATAGATTCCTATCATTAGCATGCAAAATATACCAATACCAGCACAAAACCAAAAATAAATGAAAGCAAAAAACCCATAAAGCTGTGGTTTAATGTGAATTTAGAACTGCTAACTTGCATTATAACCCGTGGCAACAGTGTAAAAGTAGCCCGGAGTCAGACGCACCTCTCCCGCAGCTGCGTCTGCACTTCACACGCGTATGCTCGCGGGCGCGAATTAACAATCACAAACGGCTGTATTCGAGTCTTCAAGGCATTTTAGGACACAACATCGTCAAGTAAGTAACTTTAACGAATGTTACAGTATTCACTGTAGTTGTCCGCTAGTAAAAACATAGTTTTATCAGTCATTATCCGTGTATGCCATTGTTTTGCGGTTACTACAGTTCAGTGGATCAGGAGGCGCTGGCTGGTGTGACTGAGTGGAGGCGGGACTAATTTGCATATTCATAGATCAGCGTATAGTAAATGAGGCAAGGGTGTAGAGTTACATTCAAGCTATTTTAAGGCATGAGAAAATTATTTTCACAAGAAAAAACATTTAAATATGTCATTTTGATGATCAAAGATAAGTTTTAAGGGATAAAATATTTGACTACAGGGGGACTTTAAATAACGATGAAAATTGATTGTTACCGGTTTTGCCTGTCAATCATTGTTTTTTCAAGACATGTAGCCTAAATTGTGCCATTCCAGGGGTTATTTTTGAGATTATTTCACCAAGATGACTGCCATGATCATTAAAGTTAGTCAACGTAGCATGCAGCTTAGCATTAGAGTAACACATAATTCTCTAGCAAAGAGCCAGGCTTCAAATTTAGTACCAAAAGACAAAGAGAACAGAAATATATATTTCAAATATATTTCAAACGATCATTAGTAAAAACAAACGACGGCTGTCGAGGAGCCAAACGACAAAAAGTACAGTCTAGCGCTTCAATCCAAAGATGTCTATCCTGAAATTTATACGACTGAGCTTAGGTTTAGCTGTGCCAAAACAGCTAAAATGACCAGCGCATGAGCTCATATTATGATCGTAGCACTAAATACCTAATAACATGAAATGAATGTGAGGACAGTCCAGAGTACAGTTACATTTTCTCCGCTGTTTTAAAAAAGCATGAACATGTGGAACGAATTTAAGGAACTGTCTGACCTAAAGGGCTTCTTATTTGCTGGGAAAGATTATATGGACCAGAGAATGGACAATATTACACATTAAATACACAGATGGAAAAAATTAAATGTATTATTAAGAAAAACTGCTGCCAACATGGTAACAGTCTTAAAGCAGAATTAAAATAGATATTCATGAATAAATAAGTAAATATATAATATTTTTGTTAATAAAAAAAATTATTATTGGAGTAGGTTTACAAGAAAACACTTTTTCAGTTTTCTACTTAAGAATTCATGTTTAATTTGATGTTACTTGACGTTTTTTTTAAACTGTGTGTGAAATTTTCTAGCTTTAAGAAATCTGAAATGAAAAGTATACAATAAATAATAAATAAATCATCGGTCTAAATAATTAAATGTTTATATTTTTAATACATTTCTTGGAAGATTCTTTATGAAATCTTAAATACAAGTAAATAAATAAATACTTTAACAAATACTTCAACATCTATTTATATTTTAATAATAATAATAAGATGAGTTTTATCTCATCTCTGATAAAATAAAGTAGTGGTGGAGGACCAAATACTTGATTTTAGTACAAATACGTGTGACACAACACAATGTAAGAGATGTTTTGACATGCTTACACATACCACTGTAATGCCACAATCAGAGTACAAACTTGGTAAAGCGTGTGTATCCACCATATAAACACAGCTCCGTTAATGTGAAACAGTTTCTTTTAGCGTGTTACGAAGTATTGCTACAGGTCAAAATTTCCTCATACTAATTCAACACCAGCCGTGCTTGATTAAGAAAAACACATTCATTTTCCTCTAAGCTGATCACGGAGTCCTGCCCACTCTCTCTTTTCTTTTCTGACGTGAAGCAACCTCACCTCATTCAGCCAAAGGTTCAAGAGTTCACTGCTGCCAGACTGTTTTTGCAGGCCCTCTTTCGTTTCTGCCTTGCCCTCCCTGTTCTCTCGCTTTTCAAAGGGATCTCGGCATGAATGTAAGTGGATTAGCTCTGGAGTTGTTCTACCAAAACACTTTCATCTGGCTATACCCGTTTGAGGATTGTTGAGTTTATACACGGAAGGTGAGAGAGAGACACAAGGTGTCATGACTGGTAGAAACAGAGAGAGTCAAACAGGTAGATACACAGACAGAAGATAGATAGACAGACAGACAGACATATGATAGATAGACAGACAGACAGACAGATAGATAGATAGACAGACAGAGAGATGATAGATAGATAGACATAGATAGATAGATAGATAGATAGATAGATAGATAGATAGATAGATAGACAGACAGAGAGATGATAGATAGATAGATAGATAGATAGATAGATAGATAGATAGATAGATAGATGATAGATAGATAGATAGATAGACAGACAGACAGATAGATAGATAGACAGACAGATAGATAGATAGATAGACAGTCAGGTAGATAGACAGATAGATAGATAGACAGACAGACAGACAGACAGACATGTAGATAGATAGATAGACAGACAGACAGATGATAGATAGACAGACAGACAGGAAAATAGATAGATAGACAGACAGATGACAGACAGACAGACAGGCAGATAGACAGGCAGATAGATAGATAGATAGATAGATAGATAGATAGATAGACAGACAGACAGGTAGATAGACAGATAGAAAGATAGATAGATAGATAGACAGACAGACAGACAGACAGACATGTAGATAGATAGATAGACAGACAGACAGATGATAGATAGACAGACAGACAGGTAAATAGATAGATAGACAGACAGATGACAGACAGACAGACAGGTAGATAGACAGGTAGATAGATAGATAGATAGATAGATAGATAGATAGATAGATAGATAGATAGATAGATAGATAGATAGATAGATAGATAGATAGACAGACAGATAGATAGAGGTCATTTGGTCCCTGAGGTCAGTAAAGTCTATCAAATCCAATTTAAAAGATAAATGAGCTTCTCATCTTTTAACTCTATAACCTCTTAACACCAGGATGTCAATCAGGCTATTCTGAGTCCTAGGAGAGGTTAAACTCCAGCATCTCTGAACAAACCCAGCTTTGTTTGCAGTTCTTTGTGCAGTTCACCTTTTTAGTAGCTTAAGGGCCCCAAAGGGTCAACGCAAGTGTGTTGAACAGTAGAGCGTTTCCTCACACACAAACACTAATCCCAGATAAAGACCCACCTAAAAGGCGTCCAGCGCACCACCGCTGTGAAAGGAAACGGCCACACTTTCTTGAAATGAAGAGGGTCGGTCTAATTCATCTCTCACCGTGGAGGGAAGTCTGGCTATTGTATGAATGGGGCGCCTAGCAACCGGCGACAGGGGGCATACAAAAGGACAATGAGGAAAAAGTGTGCCAATTCAGTTTCAATTCAAAAGAGTTTTGGGCTTGATGGCACGAGACCTTATAAATAACACATTATGACTACAGAAAGTACCCTCATAAAAAAATAAATACAATTAAATAAATAAATAAAGATAGATATGAATTGAATAGTTCTGAATAGCAAAAATTCATAAACAAAAATTTATATGTGAACATTATATTAATTATATTGATATGATTATTACATTTATAGCCTACATGTGTTTAATTTGAATTCAATTTATGAATTAATCAGAGTATATGTTTAATTTGCTTAATTTTTATAAAATCAATTGACAACCCTAAGTATTTTTATATGTCCCACATTTACTAAATCATTAAAATTGTATATTTGGCCTACATTTCCTAAAAAAATAAATAAATAAAAATGAAATTGTTATATTTGTCCCACATCTCCTAACTAAAAGAATTCAATATCGAATTTTACTTCTTGAAAACTCCGATTGACATGATGACACGGTCAATCTTTGTTATTTAAAAAAAAAAAAACAAACCCTGCTGTTTGGAAGTCACTGTTATGTAACTTTCTGGAATTTCTTGCATTTTCAAGGAAAAAAAGCATTTGCTTCTACTGCAGAAACTGCGCAAAGTGTGATATAATCTGCTGTAAAAGCAGGGACAACCAGTCAAGAAGTGATCTTTGCAGCGGACGTTTCGTGGAAAAAGCGATCAGAGACTGGTTTTGGCAGGGTGACTGGTGATTAGAGCAGAGATCTTGTAAAGCAGGATGCTAATTGTGCTAATACACTGACTAGACTGGAATAATGTTTACGCTTAGCAGGGATTTCTGCCTTATTTCAAACATCTCTTTTCATAGTAGCTGATTACTTTACTGAGAAAGAGCGGTTAAAATGTTTAATATTTACAGAGAGAAATAATTACATAACATCAGCTATTTACTTACTGAACTTGCAAAACAACGCCATTGCAAACTAACTACACTCAACAACATTTGTCATTATGTATGTATGTTATAATAAATCACTTGTATATATATATACAGTATATATACACACTATCTATATATATATATCTTATATGATATATATATATATCATATCGTTTAATTTTGAAATGTCTTGGAGATATATCAGGTTGACTGACAAGTTGAATCAATAAAAATAAATTAAATAATAATAATAATTACTTATTATGATTATTATAAGTTGGTGCTGAATGATTGTTAATTTCATATAGTTTGATTGCATCATATAATAATTGCTATTAATAGTGTTCATTGTCTGTTTGATTATGTCTTTAATTGATTTTTCTGTAAATTTTTTGCCATATGTACATTAACTGACAGTCCACTGATAAGCTACCACTAAATATTGTAGAAACTGAATTGGCTGTAAAGTTGCTTTGCAACGATTGTAACGTGAAAAGCGCTATATAAATAAACTGAATTGAATTGAAATATAACCAGTAATTATAATAAATAACTATCTGTTTACATTAAATAATACAGACATTAAAAAATGATTAAATAAAAACAAAGACATACAAATGTTATTTTACTAATAATAAAATAATTGAAATAGTTGTAATATTATTCATGTTGCTAACCTTCTACACACTCAAATATCCTAAAAGTTGGAAAGGAATGGAAAATGGACACATGGAAAGGAAAAAAAGTGCCCTTAAATTTACACTAAATGCTGTAAAAGTGTCTATTGAGAGAATATGAACTTGGCATATAAAGTAGAATATAAATCGCATAAATGCCTGCTATTGTTCAACTCAAGTCACTGCCAAACTCTAATGTATGGCTCATGCAGCCCCAATAATGGGCTACTGTGCAACGAAAATGCCACAAAATTAATAAAAACACTTATTTTAGGATACGCTTTCCCTTGACACGGGCCGTTGGAGTTTACGAACACAATATCCTGATCTCAGATGACGAGAGCAATAGCTAAACGAGAAACTACGTCTGCAATCAATGTGATAATCCCTTTAATACACATACAATCACAGCACTGTTTATGTCTACTGTTTATGTCTACGTGTATTTTAAGCCAAAAATTAAAACAACACGACATTGTTGCGGCATCAAACTAAACAAACATCTCATGACACAATGAATCATTCTAATTGGGGCTCGACTAATGAATGCTGGCAAGACATCCATGGCTTTTTATTTGTGTGTTTAATAAATGTCATAACCATAAGATTTCCATAAATCAGCAGAAACCTGCCAAGATGGTGTTCACAATCCACTATCCATCATGGCGTAATTAATGCCTCGCTCCTTCATCTCCTTTGCTTTCATATGAGTCAGACTTCCCATGGTGCCTTGGTGAAGCCCTTCTGAGACAAACCGGAGCGAGGCACTTTTTAGAAACAATTTGGGTCTTTTTATACTCCTCAAAGTGGCCAAAATCATACTGACACATTTTTACTATCATACGATATGGAAACATTGGTTTTAATGTGCTTATGTTACAGTTCGCTAGTCTGGCATGCTGAATAAATTCACAAATCAACCAAAAACTGGAGAAATATGTAACATCTGAGCTAAATCACACACGAAGCATACTATTAATATTTATTTTTTAACAGCATACAGAATTCGTCTGGAATTAAAAATTGGATTATTTAAAAAAATGCTAAGAACCTCGGATGAGGAGGGATAAAGAAATAAACAGAGAGAGAAGGTTAAAAAAAAAAACACTTTTCAGTGGCTAAAGTTGATCAAAATAAAGAGCTCCTGTGGAGCCATCTGGTTCTTAGTCCTAATTCGTAGGTATCCTGCATGCATAGAAAGATTAAGGATTGCCCTGCGTTAAGCTGACAATACAAATAATCCTAAAATCTTCTAGGCGAAAATCGGGAATTCCAAATGTGGCCTCAAAATTAGGCTTTCATGGGCAAAATGTCCAATCATTAAAAAAAATGCTTGCTTGCTTGCTTTATTTATTCATTTATAACCCATTAGTAGGCTAAATTTATTTAAAAACAAAACAAAACAAAAGATCATCATCATGTTCTAATAAAAATGTGAAAAATTAAAAGATTATTAATAATATTTAATATGGAACAATGTATTATGCAAAATAAAATATATTACTTTAGTATGAAAATAATATAGTGTTATATAAAGAAGATATATATAGTATATGGGGGGTATCGGTACCATTTTTAAAGATTACGAACCTTGACTTCCCTACAGTCTGAACTATACTTTTTGTCGATACCAGTAGCGATACTTTTTCGATATTCAGTTTATGAAACAATTTAACAGAGACATTATCTAAAAAACAAAACCTTGGTTCGTTTCAGCTTGATGATTGTTTATCAAACTCAAGACTCATTCTCCGAGCCAATGCACAAGGAAAAAATGTAAACGAACACCAAATTAAATCAGTGAAACTAGTTTAATTAAAGCTCAAAATAGTCTTCAGTTTACACTATGTTAGGCTACATTTACCATAGTTAGGTTCGTTTAAAATGCATGCTCAGATCAGAATCATGATTTCGTATTTTCCATGATTTAAGTGCTGAGCAGTAGCAGCTTCCAGCGCGGTCCGCAACATTACATGGCCAAAACACACACAGCAATCGGAAGTTATTACAAAAACTTTATGGTGGTTTAAAGTGAGTTTTGAGTAAAAAAAATATAAATCTTATTTATTGTCTTATATAGCATGATGCTACAGTTTGCATGAATCGTCACATAACACGCGCTTTCGGTCGTGTAACGTTAATATGAACGGACATCTGCATATGATCAGAACTCCACGCAGCTCCACCGCTACTCTCCATTGGAAATTAATGACAGAATGACCGGTCTGTCGCTTGTCAGCGCTAGTGGAAGCCGGCGTGAACGCAGTGGAATTGCCGTATGATGAGGCTTGTTTCATTAAAACAAAGCACCGTGTAAATGTAGCTAACTAAGAGGGCTGGGCGATTAACACGACAGCCTCACGTGTGCACCTAATCTCTGAGTGTAAACGGGGTAAACTAGTAGGTGTGCTCGCCTTGACGCGGACGATGCGCAGAACGGCGGTCTTTTTTTTTTTTGGTTTTGTGTTTTTTTTTTTTTTTTTAGAGTGTATGTGACAGGTACCACACAAGAAATAAGAAGCAGATGCTCCGTGCGCTTTTTTGGGGCGGCGGGGGGCCCCGCTCCTTCTCGATCGCTATCCGGATGTCAAACACTGAGCGATCTGGCGTGTGATTGCAGGATATTGGCTCGCTGACGTTGATGAGATTAATCCTTTAGTTATTGAAATTTGGTACCGAACGACGAGAAGTTTTTCGATACTCGATGGTATCGAGGCAATTCGGTCGGTGCCTAAAAAGTATCGAACTCGATACCCAGCTAAGTATATATAGTCTGAGTATTATTAATGTTATTATCGTGTTAGATATATAATAATAGATATATACTAGACTATCTAGATAAACGAGATACAAATTGAAAAAAACATTTAAAAATGTAAAATCTGAATAACTTAAAACAAGAACTTAAAATATAAATAAAAATATTAGCTGTAAAGTATAAACAGGATAGGTTAATAATATAGTATACAGCTATTTAATTTTTTTGTCCGTTATTAAGCAACATTCATTGTTTTTTTTTGACAAAAAACTAAACAAAACCATTGTGTGTTAGAATCTCCCCGGCACAAAACAAACAAAAAACAAAACAAAACCCATCTTGTGTTGGAATCTCCCCGACATCAAGCTATTCAATTACTATTCCTCATGCTTGAGGCCAGTTCACTGCATGAGAAGACAGTAAAATAAAGAATTCAAGATAAATATAGAGGTCTCCAGCATTTAGCTCTATTTCCAAATTCTTACAAGCATTTTACTGAAAGCTGGAATCTAATATTCACACGCCAAAGAGCATTTGTTCTGTTTACTCATAACAAATTATGTTTTATTTACGCATAACAAATTATGTCATGTTTCTCTGAAGGATAGAAGAGAGAGGGGGAATGTAACCGCTGGTGCCATGACCGGAGCTGAAGAATATAAATAGAGACAGAAAGAGGGAGGAAATGAAGAAGGGCAAGTCTAATTAGGGTCTTGTTTTAGTTGCCGTCTCTCAGATAACACAGAAAGCTTGCTGAGGCATTATAAATGCTGCAAACACTGACCTACATTCAGTCGTACAACATCTCTGCCTCCCCAGGGAGGCCTTCAGAAGTTGTTTATGCTGATCCAGAGTCAGTCGCTATACAAAAAGGTGAGATCTGAGATCATTTTCATACTCCGTTCTACACAGGAATTGTTCATCCAAAAATTGTATTCATTGCTGAAACAAGCTTTCATTTTCCATGTGACATCACAAGTCCTCCTTCAAACTTTCAGCCATTTCTATAATACAAATCAGTTCCTGATAAATAAATCTTAATAAAACATGAAATAAATATAAAAAAAATTATATATATGTTTCACCTGGAAATCTGCTTATATTATATATATGCATTTCCCTTTTAAGAAAAGCTTCCTATATGATGCTGTTTTAATGTATAATTTTAAATAATGTATTATAGTAAATAAAGAATTGGTAATCTATTATCGGAGAGTATAAACTAAGCTTTCAATGTTTATGTAAAACATATATAGATTAAAAGATATAAATTACAATTGCTGCAATATAGTTCCAGACCAGTAAGTATATTTGAGTTCTGATAACAAATTTGACATGATTGCATACGAAATATCAATCAACTGCATTCACTGCATTTCATAAATATATTAGCTATTTATAAGTAAATGTATAAATTATTATTTATAATTATAAAATATTATATATTAAATAAATAATCTGTTTATGTCAAGATAGCAC